>OY755213.1:14552758-14777105 GCA_963576765.1 Draba incana | reverse complement strand
TTTCTTTTTATTTATTTTTAGATAAATTAAGTTTTGAGCCCACCAAATTGATAGCTAAATGCATCTATCTTTTTTCTCAATTTGATAGCTATACAAACATGTAAATGTGAATAGTAGATTTCGGGAAGGAAAGAAATTTAGAATTAGACATATGGTATAAGGATATCTCAACTATCTAAATCTTAAAGGTATTATCTTTTTTAATTTTTTGCTTATTTGTCTACAAAACTTACATAAATAAAAAAAATTATTTAACACTTGTTTCGAAAGAGAGATACATTTTAACAAGATCACGTAAAATCGTGAAAAAAAAACTTGTGTTATAAAATGTTTTTTGTAGCGTTGAGTTAAATGTTATTGCTCCCGATGAAAATCATTCATGGATCTGCCGCTGTACCTCGTACCCGGGCGGGTAAAAGTCTATAAATACTCCACTATCTACCTCATAAAATGGGATCCTAATTTTTCTATTTTTACTCAATACTAAAGACATATTTTGAGAGTTCTTGAGACTTATAGTCTTGAAGTTCTCACACTCCGGACTCTCATGACTTTTGCCTTTTTGTAGCTCGTACATAAGACTATCCATGGTTTAACGACTGTTGTTGAGTTTTGCATTTTCTTTAGAATGAGTGATAGCTAAACTTCTATGACTGTGAAGAGATTTGATGTGCTCAAAGTTTTAATCATGAGATAATCCAACCTAAACTGTAAGTGCACAGTAAACGATTGTAGTATTTAGAGATCGAATCCACAGAGACCAAGAATCACACTATGAATTTATTTAAGCTAAGATGGAAAATATGAGTGTTTGTTTTAGGGTTATGAATAGTGACAAAATAACAATAAATAAACTTAAAAGCATATAAACAATAAGAGAAATTCAGTAGGCAAAGCGTTGGACATTAGAGAATTCGCAAGGTATCATGGATCAATTAAATAATATAAATTAAACTAGAGAAATATGATATATTTTTTATTTTATTTTTGTTCAAAAGAGAAATATGATAGATATGTTCTAAAACTCAAAACAACTATTAGATAAATTGATCTACTTCCGCATAAACAATTACTATATCTAAACAACCTAAATTACACAACTCCCGCTTGTAATCAATTGTTTAAACATACATAAAAATTCCAAGTTCGATATGTTCACAAAGTTTCATAGTTCTATTCCCACAGGCTATGATTATTCGCTCATCTAAATTAGTTAAGGTAATTCAACAACACTTTCGGTGAGTTTACTAACCTATGATGCAGTAGCTAGATGGTCAATCAAGCAAGAAGCATTAAACACAAATTTAGATATAGAACTCTATCAATAAATCCTAATTTAGCAACCTAACGATTAATCCATGAATCCCCTTTGAAAACCTTTAAACCCAACTAGTGAATTACGCAAACATGGTGCACAAAATACAGCAAAGAGATATTGAATTCATGATAAATAAACTTGATTAATAGAGTAAAGGATAAAAGATTCTTCTCTATCTCGAAGTACAAAGCGAGATCGTCTTCCGAAAGCTCTTAAAACTCAAATATAAGATGAATCCCCAAAGGGATCGTGGTGGCTGTCTCTATATGATAAAAACACTCTCTTATTTTGGCACACCCTTAAACAAGAGACTAAAAACAAGTATATATAGATCAAGAGTCTTCTAGGCTTTGTTTCGGGCAAAAACGTCTTTTCGATCAAAACTGCACCTAGCAATGGACATTCACACCGAACAAAATCACGTGTCCAATGTTTGGGCCAAAAGTGCCTTGGTGTGTTTTGGCAACAGTCTGTGGCACCGGACCACAAGTTTTTTCGGTGCCAAACTCGTTTCAGCCTTTACTTCACAACCGAGTTGGTTTGACATTTCTTCAGTAAATCGAGTGTATCTTCTTGCTCACAACTCCAAATAAGATATTTCCAACTTCATTAGAAATATGACTCAAAGATCTTGATTGTAGCCAAGTTTCATCAAATTCCATGTTTGTTTGAGCCTCCATCCGTGGTTAAACTTTAGACTCTCCAGTTCTGTTCAACTTGATAAAATGTGATAACTTGAGAAATCTTTGGTTTGGACTAGGTCTTTGGCTTGTAGAACTTTTTGTAACTTAGATTACTTCTCTTTAAGCTCTTTTTGCTCCATTTTGATGATTTTCCGTGTTAAGACTCTAAAACTACGAATACGAGGAAAACTACCTCTTTTGGTGTAAAACCTTATTAAAGTATTTAGAAAATGCATTGAAATAGATAGTAAAATAGGTAAATATAGAGTATATCAAGAAAAATTACTAGCATAGTCTCTCTGGACCCATGCAACCCCTCCAATTCTTTGTTCTGATGACCAAGAGTACCCAATGATATGGAGGAGGTTTCCACTTAACCTTTGGCATAATTTCAGAGGCTAGAGTAGCTTCATCAAGAGACTGAGCAAAGAACCAAGAGCCAGATTCAGCCATGATCTTTTCCACAGACTCAGGTGCTTAGTAAAGTTGGCCTTTAAAGGTAAGATTTTTTATGTTCTACCTAAGGTACCATATGATCCATGGGTAGCTTCTCCTTAGTTCTTCTGGGAGTTCTTTTCTCTTCTTATTCACCATGAGGGTGTGCAAGTTTTGATACACTAGTACCGGACTGAAGCCTTCAATTGGGAAAGGATAACAGGAGAGAGCCTAGACTTGTATAGGCAGGAGACAAGTAAAGAGAGCATGGTTCACATATTCCACATGATTGCAACATATTTGACAGCGTATATCCATGTTTATACCCTTTGCCACCACTAAATCATCTATTGGGACAATGCCACTCAAACTTTCCATAGAAAGGATTTAATCTTAGGAAAGGTTTTGAGAGACCAAACTTCCTTCTTAAGATCCCTAATCAATTCAGCTCTGCTCAAGATCCATGCCAACCAATAGCCAGACTTAACTAAGTAATCTCCACTCATGTTGTGTTTCCAAATCCAAAAATCATCTTTCTACACCGCATAATGGTGCTTTTAAATGATCCTGGCATCTTCTTCAAATAAAAGGTTTTTTTATCAACTGAAATTTAGGTATGACTATATTTATTATCAAAGAAAATGCATCTTCTTTAAAGAGTTTAATGAAACCTAGGTATTACTATTTTTAATTGAGTAAAAGTGTTTAATAAGTACTCCCTCCGTTTCATTATATAAGATTTTTAAGAAAAATATTTTTGTTTCATTTTATAAGATGTTTTACTAATTTCTATACAGATTTTAATGTGATTTGATACTTTTTTCCTTTTAAATTCCGTAGTCTTATATATGATTGGTTGAGTTATATTTTTAGTTAATTATTAAATGAGATTTTGTTTGTATTTATTATTTTTTTAATTCTCGTGAAATAAATAAAAAAATCTTATAAAATGAAACGGAGGGAGTACTATTTGTAACAGCTTACATCCACTTTACAATTTGTTACGTTTTATATTGTACCATTCACAAAAGTGATACCAAAAACGTTACACTCAACATTATTTGTACAACCAAAAGCTTATAGTTAACTTTTATAGCTTTGTACTATACTAACAACTTACAGTTAAAAAACTTGTACCGCTTTAGGTTACCTATTAGACCCAAAATTATTATTCATGTCTTCTTACATTCGCTAAAGATTATAATTTGGCTTCATATATGAAATACAAACATACGACGTAAAAAAAAGATATAGGTGATAAATGTAAACCTTTAATTTTGATTCCACTGTTTATACCTTTATACAAGCAAAACAAAGACAATTATATTGGTTATTACGCATTGCGAATATATGTAATATTAGATGACTTTCCATGTTATATGCGGTGATAATGATTAAAAAAAAAAACAATTTGATATAGTACATAAAAAAGTATACATCATCGTCAATATCTTTTGAATTTTTTTTTGTTTACAAGTAATTTAATATTGTTTGTAAGATGATAAATTTTTTTTTTTTTGATATTTATTTGGTACATGTTTATCATCTCATACTCTCTTTCATCAAATTACTTGATATTTTAGAAAATTACATGTGTTTTCTTAGAATATTTTTTTTTAATTAGTTGAATTAATTTTATTTTAATAAAATGGTTTTTTAATATAGAAAATACATAAACATATATTTTTTCTCGACTTCGGACCAAAACATGCCCATCTATTAAGAGACCATCTATTAACTAATCTCTACATTCTTTTTCATCCTGGATGCAATGGTGTTTACTGTTTGCTTTAAGTCGATTTACAAAAAGAACTAAACCACAGTCACTTCACCATAAGAATTATATTATTTATGTTGTTTTTAAGTGAGCAACATCTTTAATTAAACTGACATCACCTTAAGTGTTACATAGAGTATCAAATATTTTATCCACGTTGTATATAATTGTAAATAATGATTTAACATACTTTGTGTCTTAAAATTCGGAAATTTTTTTTTGATAGAATTTCTGTTATTTATATTGGTTTTTTTTTGTAATCCCGTTTGGAGTTTTTTCTTTTCTGATCAAATTCCAGTATGCTAGAAAAGTAATAATTGAAATTATGTGGTAATTAAAGTAATTGGTTTTTTTTAGTCTTGTTAAATTCATGGTTCTTGATAGCTTCAAGTTAAATTTGTAAAGAAATAAATATAAATTTATGTATGGAGAGTAAATATGGAATGTTTAATAGAACCAAACGAAAATTTATATAATACAAATCTGATAACATTTGATAACGGAAAGTCAATTGTTACTCAAATGTAACAAATTGCATAATATGGGAAACTCATTTTTGAGAAAGTAATTTGGTAGTTACGGAAGAAGAACGATGGTGAATAATAATACTTTGTCGTGAGAAGGTAGGTCATATTTTAAAGGGATATGTCAAATTAGCCACTAATCAAATCAGTTTGATTAAAATACATTTGTTATTTGGTCCACTATAATTATGATTTTTGCAATGTCACATTTTAGTGATATGTTATATTAAATTTGTGATAGTGAATGAGAGAATGACATGTAAGCTTCTTAAGAAAAAACATCTCCCAAATAATATATATGGGATATTTCAAATGTGTAACTAGAATATTAAAAGATGGACGATAATTTCAAGAAAATTTATGATATGTGAAAATTTTGTATCACTTATTTTATGTATTTAGTTCAAAATAAGTTTTCTTTTTAATTTAGCTTTCCAGTTTCATGCATTTAACGTTAAGTTTAATTACATATTTTGTTACTATTGAATCGATTAAATAACTTTTTTTACATATTAATATCAGTATATTTTTATAGATGATTTTATATCAATAACAAACAAACTAGTTTGAGCAACCAATAGAGACGTTACTATAAGGCTATACCCATAAGAAAATATAAATCATAAGTGTAAAATTATTATTTAAGTTATGCGTTGTTTAAACATTTATACAAAGCAAAAAAAAAAAAACAATCATTACGTAACCAAATTCTTGTTTTGGTTATTATGCATTGGGTACAAATGTACTATCTTGAAACTATGTAACTTGAATAGTAAATGATGAGCGATAGTTTCAAGAAAATTTGAAATATGTGAAAATAATTAGTATCGATAATTATAAGTATTAGTTCAAAGTATTTTTAAATTTTAGTTTAGCTTTTCGGTTTCATGCATTTAACGTTTAGTTTAATTACATATATTTTTACTATAGAATAAATTCAATAACTGTTTTTAAATATTTATTTTATTATATTTTTATAGATGATTTTCTATCAATAACAAACAAACTAGTTTGTTCGAGCAACCAATAGAAACGTTACTATACCCATAAGAAAATATAGATGATAAGTGTCAAATTATTGTTTTCGATACATTGTTTAAATATATATAGAAGGAAAAAATAAAATAAAAACAATTATTATGCAACAAAATAGTATTCATTGCTACAGATGTACTATATTGAAACTGTATAACTTTTTTATTTTGTCGTCAAGATATTTCATTACTTAGAACAAGATTACAATGACAATGGACAACATAACTTTGAGAGTGAATTCTAGCTTGTTTTGCTAATGAATCCACATGAGAGTTCGCTTTCCTCGATATATGCCTAAAAGAGAAGTTACGAATCCTCGCTATGCTAACAATATCATGAAGAGCCACAATATGAGGAGAATTCTTAAGCCATGGGGATTCCAAATCCCATTCTCCTTCTTGCAGAAATGAGTACAAAGATTGAAGATCACCGCATAGCACGAGGTCTCTATATCCCAATTTATGTAACTCCATTATAGTCACTCTCAAAGCCTCCACTTCCGCATGAGCATGAGATAATGTAGGTGAGAAAGTTCCTGTCCCATACAGCCTTTGCTGTAAATCCAGATTCACCAGGCTCCAAGCAATGCCAATTCTCTGATGACTTGACACCCAAGATGCATCTACTAAACAACATGGTTTCCGAACTTGATCAAATAACGGAGTCAGAGTTTTAGGAGGAACCTGATAAACATTAGTAGAATTCAATCTTGAAAGAGTACTCTCTGACTCATTAGCTTCCTTCCAACATTGATAATCAGAATATGCCTTGCTGATAAGCGTGGGGATTGGCCATCTCTTGTTCTGGAAAATTATATCATTACGGTGTTTCCATATCCTCCATCCAATGAAATGAAATAGCCCCAAATGATTTGGCTTATCCTTCAAGGCCTCAGTAATAGTAGCATAATTGGAAGAAAAAGAATCTGAAGACATTGCCTGAGCAAACATACCTGCCTTGAGCTTAATTCCCAAACTTCTTTACTGAAACGACATTGAAACATAAGATGGTTAACAAATTCTGGATGATCACCACAGTTAGCACATGTCTCATCACTCAATATCTTCTTTTGTTTCAATTTAGTGGCAACTGGCAATATATTTTGCAATGCTCTCCACCAGAAGTGTTGTATCTTATTAGGTAGCTTCTGTTTCCATAAAGACTTAAGACGATGTAAGGAATTGTTAGAAGTCTGACCTTTCTGCTCTCTGAGGTAGCTATATCCTGACTTAACAATGTATCCCCCATGAGTGCTATAAATCCAAGTAACACAATCGGCAGCTCCTGATACAGATGGCATGATTCTGTTAATAAGTTGGATATCCATAGGATGGACTATTGAAGCTAATTTATCCTTATTCCAAACTGTAGTACATGGCCAAAACAATTCCTTAACCTTCATTTCTGAATTGGGGATATCCCCCATACTAATAAGAGCCCTAGCAGGAATAATAGGCAGCCATGGATCTCGCCAAAATAAAACATTTTCTCCTGACCCAATGTTTCATCTAACCCCCTGTTTCAATAACTTAGCACCCTGAATTATGCTTCTCCAAGCATAACTTGAAGACCACTTTTGTGTGGTTTCTAGCAAAGTTGTTTAATGGTAGTACTTTGCTTTGTAAACTCTAGCTAGCAGAGAAGTAGGATATTGAAGAAGGCGCCAACTCTGCTTAGCTAAAAGAGCTATATTAAAATCCTTAAGATCTCTGAATGCTAGCCCTCCTAAATGCTTCGGGTTAGTGATTTTATCCCAAACTAGCCAATTTACTTTGCTTATGTCCTCACTAGTTGACCAAAAAAATCTCCTACAGACAGAATTTAAACAGTTTATAAGCTTCTTAGGCAGCATAAAACACTGCATACAATAAGTTGGAATAGCCATCAGCACTGCCTTTATTAATGTTTCCTTTCCAGCTGGAGACAATAGCTTTGAATACCAATTCTCAACCTTCAGGGTCATTTGCTGAACTAAATACAAGAAGGTTTCCATTTTATTTCTCCAAATATTTTCAAGAAGCTCAAGATACTTAACAAATCCTCCAACCATTGGAATTTGAGTAAGCTGTTGAATATTATGTTGAAGGTCTGGATTCATACCTTAGGAGAGAGATATTGCCGATTTATTGAAGTTGACTTCCTATCCTGAAGCATCCTTATACATTTGAAGAATATGCAAAAGCTTTCTACACTCATCCATATTAGCTTTGCAAAAAAGAAGAGAGTCATCAGCATATAATAAATGAGTGATGACATGGCCATTAATACTGACTTGAAAGCATGATAAATCTTCATTCTCCTTTGCTCTGCTTAGAAGAAAAGAAAGAGCTTCTGTGCATAATAAGTAGAGATATGAAGAAAGAGGATCACCTTGACGTATATCCCTAGATGGAACAATTTTCTCTGTTGGAGTCCCATTAACAAGAACTGAATAGGTAACAGAGGTAACACATCTCATAATCCATCTACACCAAATATCTGCAAATCCAAGTCTTCTCATTATCTGCTCTAAGAAAGACTATTCCACCTTATCAAAAGTCTTCCTAATGTCTAATTTCAGAGCCATATAAGAATCTTTCAGCTTTCTAGTTCTGAGAGAATGCATCATCTCCTGAGCTATAAGCACATTATCCGTAATAACTCTATTCGGGATGAAACCTGACTGATTATCAGAGATAATTTTATCCAAAACAAGCTTAAGGCGGTCTGCCAAAATTTTAGACAAAATTTTATATGCAACATTACTTAAGCTAATTGGTCTATAGTCTTTAACTTCAGTTGGGTGATCAATCTTTGGAATTAGACATATATGAGTATGATTTAGGGCATGATCTAATTTCACTGTCTCCAAGAAAGTTTGAATAAACTGAAGCAAAGAAGACTTAACAGTATCCCAATGATCTTGATGAAAAGCAGCTGTAAGACCATCTGGGCCTGGAGACTTGTCAGGATTCATCTGATGCAGAGCTTCGTACACCTCCCCTTCTGAAACAACCTTTGTTAATAAATTATTCATTTCTGTTGTGACCCTCGGCTGCATTTCATGTCTGAAACCAAAAGCGACTTGGCTATTATCAGTTGAAAAGATATTAGTGAAATAATCCACAATAAGTTTTATGATTCCTTCCTGCTAGAAAATAATGTCCCCTGAAGAGGTGCTAAGGGAAATGATTCTATTAAAGGCTCTTCTCTGCTTTGTCTTTGAGTGAAGAAACCTTGTATTTTTATCACCTGCTTTTAACCATAAGGCTCTGCTCTTGTTTCTCTAATATTCCTCCTCCATTTTATAAGCATGAACTAGCTGAGCCTCAAGATCCTTCAACAACAGATAATCTATACAAGGCATTTGATAAACATATTGAATAGCTTCCTTAAGACTTATAATATGTCGCTCAATGTTAGTAAAATGATGAGTTCTCCATTGGGCAAGACCTTTACTACACAAAGCCAAGGCTTTACTTATACTTTGGGATGGGACAGTGTTGCACATCTTTGACCAAACTTGACTTACATACTCCTTGAATGATGCTTCAAATCTCCACCTGTGGTCATACTTGAACATTTTTCTTCCTTTCCATTGATTAGCTTCAGTGTAAAGAATGACGCCTCTGTGGTCAGAACAGTGCCAAGGCAAAAGTTGAGCAAAAGCTGCAGGGTACAGGTTTTACCAATCTGATGTTGCTACAGACCTGTCTATTCTCGATCTGACCATATGGGAATATCTTTGACCCACCCAAGTGTAGCTACCCCCTATGGTCTTGATATCTTGTAAGCCACAAAGAGAAAGCATTCTCCTGAATTTGTAACATGAAGTATCAGATCGAAATGCTCCTCCATCTTTCTCATAAGCATACTTGATATCAATAAAATCTCCTATTGCTACTCTAGGAATGTGGGCATAAGCTCCTGAGAAATCATATCCTCCCATTGCTTATTTCGAGGCTTAACAGAGGGATGACCATATATATAAGTCAAACAAAAGGTATTGTCTCCATCTACTATGTACATATCATTCTTATATAGGGAAGGATTCGAGACTACCATTAAATGAATATGAACATCCCAAAAGATAGCCAACCCACCCGCTAAACCATTAGCAGAATACAAAATGAGTTAGCATAGTTCAGATCTTTACACACCTTATCAACCGTATTACACCCTTGCTTTGTCTCGATTAGAAGCATGATATCTAGCTGAAAAGACCTCCTAATATCCTTTAGATACTAAGAAGTTAACTCATTTCCCATACCTTGACAGTTTAGATGCATAATCTTCATGGCATAGATGATTTGATAAGAGAAAACTTCAATCTTCTTTTTGTAGCAGTTACGTTATGCTTGAGAAGACCTCCAATATCCCCTGAAATTTCTAATTCTATGCTCAACCTTCCAATTCCCTTTCGGAAACTCGCAATCACCTCAAATTTGACCTGAGGGATGATTCTTAGTTCGATCGAGTCGAAATCTGAAATCGCCAGATTCTTCCCAAAAATTGAGATAGAAACAGCAAAGAATTGATCCAGAATAACTGGAAAGTTGATCGATTAATTGTATGTATTTGTATACTGCATGATGAGCGATAATTTCAAGAAAATTTGTAATATGTGAAAAATTTTAGTACCATTAATTGTATGTATTTGTTCAAAGTGTTTTTCTATTACAATATTATTTAGCTTTTCAGTTTAATGCATTCAACTTGAGTTTAATTACGTATTTTGTTATTATGTAATCAATTAAATTACTTTTTTACAAATTTGTTTTGGTATATTCTATAGATAATTTTCTATCAGTAACAAACAAACTGGTTTGTTCGAGCAACCAATAGAAACGTTACGATACCGATAAGATAATATAGTTGATAAGTGTAAAATTATTATTTAGATACGTTGTTTTAACATCAATATAAGGCAAAAAAAAAAGACATTTATAATGCAACAAAATTATTGTTTTGGTTGCTATGCATTGCGTACAGATGTACTATATTGAAACTGTGTAACTTGAATATTAAATGACGAGCGATATTTTCAAGAAAATTTGTAATATGTGAAAAAATTAGTATCATTTATTGTATGTATTTGTTCAAAGTATTTTTCCGTTATAGTTTAGCTTTTCAGTTTCATGCATTCAACGTTGAGTTTAATTATGTATTTTGTTATAATGTAATCAGTTAAATTAATTTTTTACGTATTAATTTTGGTATATTTTTACAGATAATTTTCTATCAATAACAAACAAATTGATTTGTTTGAACAACCAATAGAGACATTACTATACCAATAATACCCATAATAAAATATAGTTGATAGGTGTAAAAATATTATTGTAATTACGTTGTTTAAACATTTTTGTAAGGCAAAACAAAAACAATTATTACGTAACAAATTTTTTATTTTTAATACTATGGATTGCGAACAGATGTAATATATTTAAACACTATAACTAGAATATTAAATGATGAGCGATAATTTCAAGAAAATTTGTAATATCTGAAAAATCAGTATAACTTATTATATGTATTTATTTCAAAGTAATTTTCCTTTTTAATTTAGCTTTCCTTTTTCATGCATATATAACGTTGAGTTTAACTACGTATTTTGTTACTAGGTAATCAACTTTTTGGTTTGTAAACAACTATTTTGGTATATTTTTTACAGATAAATTTCTGTTAATAACAAATAAATTAGATTGTTCGAACAACCAATAAAGATGTTACTAAACCAGAACCCATAAGAAAATATAATTGGTACGTGTAAACATTTTATTTTTATTACACTGTTTAAACACTTATACATGGCAAAACAAAACCAATTATTACGGAATAAAACTCTTACTTTGGTTATTACGCAATGTGAACATATGTAATATATCTAAACTATGTAACTAGAATGTTAAATAGTGAGATAATTTTTAGAAAATTTGTAATATGTGAAAAAGTCAGTATAATTTGTTTGTGTATTTAGTTCAAAGTATTTTTTTCTTTTCAATTTAGCTTTCCGGTTTCATGCATTTAACGTTGAGTTTAATTACGTATTTTGTTGTTACGTAATCAATTGAATAATATTTCGGTATATTTTAATGATTTTCTAGTTTGTACAACCAATATGTCCATACATTTCTTTATAGGGACCAAATCTCTTGGACGTCCCTTCAGAGCAAAATGGAATGAGGTGGTCGCTGTCAAATGTTCTCTGTTGTTCGAATGTTCACAACCATATTCTAGACTTTCTAACTTGCTTGCTTCCACTGTCAAAGTCAAACAGATTGGTTATTTGCTAACGTCTAACAAGTCTCCGAGTCAAATAGCTTTGAACCAACGATTAAATAAAACACATGGAAGTTGGAACATATATATATGAAGATTACTAAATAGAATAATATGAAATTAAGAGATACGACCTCCTAAAAGGCTAAAACTAACAAAATAAGCAAAATGAGCAAGATTAAAAGCAAAAAGCTACAGAGATATAAGAGAGAAAACAATGGATATTGAAAACATCCATAATTTACAGCCACATCTAAATGTTTGGTTAGAGACACACATACCAACAACAACATCGTCAACGAGTCTTCTGCAAACTATTAAAAATTAAAATTCCTTAACTAGATTATTTTTTTGAAATTCAAGATACGATCAAACACCTAAATATCTAAATAACACTCCTAACCACAAAACACCAAGGCTATTGTCTAAGGCTGTTTTTTAGATCATCATTCTTCAGAACAGAGCTTCTTGCATTGCCTCTGCTTCTGTCTGGGTCTGTGCAACTTGTTCTCCTCCTCCTTCTCTTTCTTGTCCCTGTTCCTCTCCTTGTGTTTCTCCTTGAGTTTCAGCTTCAGTTGGTGGTGGTGGTGGTGCTGCCTCCTCCGGCTTCACTTCTTCCATGGCTTGTGGCTCAGCCGTCTCAACTACTGTTAGCCCCTCCAGGTCTTGTATGGCCCGCACCACTGATTCATTGTCGCTCGTAACTCCAGCTTTGAGCACATTCAGGATTTCTTTAGCTTTTTCTTGCTGCATCATTAGAGACACCAAAACAAAAAATCAGAAAGCAGATTTCAGAATTTAATATTAAAAAAAAAACGAATACAAGACTTACAAAGAGGTCAAACTTTGTCTTGAGTTCTCCATAGGCCGCAGAATCTTGTGCCCCAGTGACTGGCCCTCTTGGGTACTATATCCATAAATGGAATAACATACAAGTTAGATTGGATTTACAACAAAAAATTGAAGACAGACAATAATGGTTAATTAGAGAAACATTTCAACACAATTTAAATCAATTTAACACTTCTCTACTTAAAAAAGAAGATATATGGAACACGAGTGTGACTAAAGCCAGATTAGTTTTCACACTAATTGAAATAAAGCGATACACCACCGACCACTTAAGTCTTAATTATCACCAAAAGAAAAAAAAAATCAGAAACATAACCACAGAATCAATATAAGGATAAGCCAAAAGCGAATATAATAAAAACTCTGGAAACTAGTCAGATTTGGATTTCCTTCTTAAACACATTCGAAAACAGACAATGCTCAAAAAGTGGAAAATGACAATGATTGTCACAAGCATGCACAGTACTAAACCTCGAATATCACAAATGATCTGAACAAGAGAGAGAAGTTACCTTTCTGGGTCTGCCTACGGGTCGTCCACGACCATGCTTAGGTTTGGCAATAAGCCGATTGATAACACCACCGATCTTAGGTGGTCTTCCTCGTCCACGCTTCATCCCCGGCGCAACCACCACAGTCTCTCCACCAGCTGGAGCAGCAGGAACAATGGTTCCACTAGTTTCAACAACTCTCCTTGGCCGGCCTCTGCGTCTTGCACCATTAGCAACATACGGAAACACCGAGACGGTCGAAGAAACCGATTTCGGCTTCCTCTGTCTCCCAGCAGCTCTACGACCCGGTGGTCTACCTCTCCTCTTCATAATTCCAGCCATAACCGAAGCTTGAACAATTGGACCAGCTCCGTTCTTCCTTGGACGACCCGGTCCTCTCTTTACCGACTCCGTAACCTCCCCGGCCGGTTGGGAGACAGGGACCAGCTCCCCGTTAAACTGGACCGGGTTCGGTTGAACAACATTACCGGTTTGTTGTTGTTGTTGTTGTTGAGGTTCCGGTTTGGGTTTTGGAGGACGACCACGACCACGTTTCTGAGGCTGAGAAGCAGAGCCAGTGACAGCCACCGGATCAATCGGAGCTTGGTCGTTGACAATCGGAGAAATCTCAGATCTGGGAGGTTCGAGACCAGCAGCGGCGGCAGCAGCCGCGACAGCGACGCTTTCGGGTGGAGACGAGACAGCGAACTTGTAAGATTTCTTGACCATAGCAAGAACACCATTACTTTTCAAGGATTTGAGATGGTGAGTCAACAAAGCACCATGAGAAGGATTAGGAGGTAAACCGGTATAAGTTCTCTCCATATACCTCGAAATTGCCATCTTGCTTGAACCGTCCGGTTCGTTTAACGCCGCAATCGCCGCGCAAATCATCTTTAACACACAAACGCAAAGAGGAGAAACAAATTTAATTAACCCAAAAAGGGTAAAATAGCCGAAATTGAGTTAAAGAGAGAGACTTTATATGAGAGAGCTTACTTCGGTGTAAAGTGGGTGAGGGGAAATCTGCGGCGAACGAAGATAGGCTGCCTGAGACGGCGATTGCGACTGTGGCTGCGTTTGCGGTTGGAAGACATGGTTGGTGTACGGATTCGGAGGAACACCGTAAAAGGGGTGATTCGGAGGAGCGACGGCGCCGGAGACGAAAGAGTTGGAGGTGGGAAAGGGAAAAGTAGTGAACTGAGGAGGATGGTGAGGATCAGTGGATATAGATAGAGATGGATCCATGGATTTTTTTTTTCTTTCTTTCTTTCAATGAAAAAAAAAAAATTCAGAGAAGGTGAGATTTAGATTTTAGGGTTTTCTTTTTTTTTTTTCTTTTTTCTCGCCTCTTTTGATTTTTTGATTTTTGTGAAATTATAAAAAAAGAAAAAATGAGGAATGAAATAGATATAGCTAGGTTGGAGAGAGAGATGAGAATGACGATAGGGTTGTGAATTAGCGATTACGTTTAAATCTCACCGTTGAATTGCTTTTAGGGATGATTTTGACGAGGATCGATGACGTGGCGTATGAATTTTGTTTTTTATTTGAGTTTTTGTGTTTCTTTACTTTCTTATTTTTCTTTTCTTTCCTTTTTTTGCTTCTTACCAGCTGGCTAAATATTCGAGACAAATGTAATAAACTTTCACCCAGATAAAAAAACATGGACCGCCAAAATTTTATCTTAAAGATCGCCTCGCTTTCAGTGTAAGCAAATTTTGTAAATAAAGAAAAAAATATAGTAAAAAAGGAAAACAATATAGAAAAATTCTATATTTACCAGGGACATTAAAAATTCAAACTTAAAGTTACAAAATGTTCTTCATTTGAGTTGTTGTAATATTTGGCTTTCATAGGGGTTATCGATTTATGGAATTAAAAAATTTAAAAGAAGATAAGACGGAGTCTCCTTCTAGAGCGTTCGAGCCAAAAAAAGGATCTAGGTTTTTAATCTTTCGATTGCAAAATCGATTAAATTTCCAGTTTAAATTTGGATCAAATCTTCTCTGTTTTTTTTTTGTTGTCTTCTAATCACTTCATCTTTGGAATCACAATGAAAAATCTAGAGAGCTTTGCAAGGATTTTGTATTGGACCAAATCAACCATGAGGATTTTACAATGGAATTGCAAGGGATTGGGGAACTCTCTGACAATTCCATATCTTCAAGATATAATGTGTATGATATACCAGCTTCAGGAACTAGTGGCGAGCTAGCAATTTTTTGGGACTCCACTGTTAAGTTAAACTTTGTAAAACATCCTACCTTGAATAGGTCTGACATATATATATATATATATATATATATATATATATATATATATCTAATGGAATAATTTTTTTTTGTTTTGTCGTATGTATATGGTCATCCTCTTCAAAAGTAAAGAAAGATCATGTGGCATCAATTTATTTCTGAATCGGAGGAACGAAGTTCATTCCATCAGCCCTGGTTATTATTGGGAGATTGTAATGATATCAAATCAAACTATGAAAAGCAAGAAATAGCTACTGTTAAAACTACAATTGATCGAGCAATGGCCACTGGGAATGGAGTGAGATGTTTCCTCATGCTTATTGTCAGGTCCTCCCTTGGTTTAGTTCAGACCATAGGCCAATATTGATTCATACAGAGAATAGTAAATGGAAGAAATATGGCGTTTTCAAATATGATAATATGTGGAGAACTAATGAAGAAGAACATAAAGTTATAGCAGAAACTTGGAATAGAGAGTGTATTAACATTCTCCCCCATAATTTTAGTTCTGCCCTCATCAAGTTTAGAGCTGCTCTAGAGATATGGAAAAGACATAACAATAATAACTCTCGAAAGGAGATAGAAGAGCTCAAAAAACAACTTCACTTTGCTTATAATGCACATGTTCTTGATTATGTTCATATTGCTTCTTTTAAATCAAAGTTACAGGTTGCTTATAAGCTTGAAGAGGAATATTGGAGAACGAAGAGCGGCTTGCTATGGTTAAAAGTTGGAGACCAAAATACTAAATACTTTCACGCTAAAACCAAGCAGCGAAGAACTCTTAATCGTATTGTCTCTATCCAAGATGATGTTTGTCATATTTACCTGGAACAAGAGGGAATTCAACGAGAGATTGAAGGTACTTTACCAATCTCTTTGCTTTTAATGGATGTGAAATATATGCAGAGCTTTTAAGTGGTATTCCTTCCATATTACAGATAAAATAAACCGGGATTTGGTCAAGCATGTTACGAAAAAAGAGGTGAGAAGGGCAGTCTTTAGTATTCATCCTGAGAAATCTCCAGGACCGGATGGTTTTAATGCTGGCTTTTATAGGAATCATTGATTAATTGTGTTAATTTTTTCTTTGAACATGGTTACCTAAATCATATTCCTAAAGTAGAAAATCTGGTGTCTATTAGGGATTATATTCCTATTAGTCTCAGTAATGTGGCCTATAAAATAAAATCTAAGACCATGGCTGAAAGAATAAAGCCTTGGCTTTCAGATAAAATTTCTCCAAATCAATCAATATTTATTCATGAAAGACTTATCAGTGATAATGTTTTAATTGCTCATGAACTTTTGCACTCTCTTCAAACTAGGAAAAGGACTGATGAATTTATGGCATTGAAGCTGGATATATCTAAAGCTTTTGATAAGGTTGAGGGTTGAGTGGGGATTTCAACTGCAGATTATGAAGCAAATAGGGTTTAATCATGTTTGGATCAATTGGATTATGACATGTATAACCACTGTTACATATTCAGTGCTAGTGAATGGAACCCCAACAAGAAAGATTAGACCTCAGAAAAAAATACGCCAAGGTGTTATAATATCTCCTATCCTATATTTAATTTGTACTGAAGGACTATCAAGAATGCTGGCTACATACATGTCCAAAAAGTTGATTCATGGATTTAAAGCTTCATAAGGAGGCCCCTCAATGACTCATTTTCTGCTTTTCTGCAAAGCAAATTCTACAGAGAGCCAACAATTACTAAGAGCCTTGAGAGTATATCAGCAGGCGTCTGGATAGGAGATAAATTATACGAAGTCAACCATAACACTTAGCCAAGGTACTTCATCTGCCACTAAAAGTTCAGTAATGAAGATAACTGGAATCACTAAAATAGGTGGATTTGGGCGATACTTGGGCTTGCCATAGCAAATAGGCAGGAATAGATACGATACTTTTGCCTACATTGAACA
Organism: Draba incana; assembly: GCA_963576765.1. Lineage (NCBI taxonomy): Eukaryota > Viridiplantae > Streptophyta > Magnoliopsida > Brassicales > Brassicaceae > Draba > Draba incana. The sequence goes on along the minus strand of OY755213.1, from coordinate 14,759,539 downwards.
AAGGCTTCAGAACAAGGTCCACAAAATTGCTCTCTCAAGCTGTAAAAGATGTCCTTATTAAAGCAGTGGTTACAACTCTACCTACTTATATGTTGTCTTGTTTTATGTTGCCTAAGAAGCTTCTTCATAAATTAACATCCCTATTAAGGAATTTTTGGTGGTCATCAGATTCAGTTAAGAAGAAAATTCTTTGGATAGCTTAGGATAAGATAAAAAAATTCAAAGAAGCAAGGAGGATTGGGAATACGAGACCTTGCTGATTTTAATATGGCTCTAGTCGCTACACAAGGAAGGAGACTCCAAACTTGTCCTGAATCGATGCTAGCTGAAGTGTATAAAGCTAAGTACTATCATAAATCTTCATTTCTAGATGATGTAGCTCATAAGAATTCTAGTTATACTTGGAAAGGAATTATTCAGAGTCAACACCTACTTTTCTGTGGGTCCAAATGGATAGATGGAAATGGAATAGATATTAATGTATGGAGGAATAATTGGCTTCCTTTGACACCGTCTAAGCCAGCTAATGGGCCGGGAAAGTTGATGCATCCTCATTTAAAAGTTTCTTATTTACTTGAAGCAGGAACATATATATGGAATTAGAACGCTCTGCAGGTGTACCTAAATCGTGAAGATATAGCTAAAGTTCAGCTTATTAGGCCATCCATCACAGGGATCAAAGACCGTATCTCGTGGATTTATTCAGCGAATGGGGAATACAATGTTAAGTCAGGTTATTATCTATTACATCATCATCTTAAAGAAATTGATGAGAATCCATCTTCCCAAGCGTTTCCTAGCATTGAGCAGAAGCAACTTTTTAACATGGTATGGAAAATACAAGCTCCTCCCAAGATTAAAATGTTTTGTTGGAGAGTGATTCAGAATAGTCTCCTAGTTGTTGAAGCTTTAAATAAAAGAGGTTGTAAGGTGGATCGTCTCTGTCAGTTATGTGGAAATACCGTAGAAAATCTTAATCACATCATGTTTCAATGCATGGTTGCTTGAGAAGTATGAGATTTAGCTCCAACTCATTCCCCACAACAACAACAGACCAGAGAGCAATCCCTTAGTCAAAATGTGAAAGCCTACTTAACTGCGGAGGTCAGTTCTCCTCTTGCGCCTTATATTGGTTGAAGATTGCAGAAGATGAAGAACCTATTAATATTTCATAATAAGAGGACATCAATTCCAAAAGTTGTTAGTCATTCGTTAGTAGATAGAAGGTTTTGGCAGAAGGCACAAAACATAAAGAACAAGAAAGATCATTGTTCTCATTCTGCATGTAAATTGCCTCCTAATGCTTCAGAAATAAATATTATAAGAGGTAGTACCAGATACTGCTGTGTAGTGGATGCTTCATGGGGAAGTTTAGATCAAATAGGTGGCATAGCATGGTCATTGTACCATAATTCTGGTCAACATATTAGTACGGGTAAAGCATGTATTGATTCGACGGAATCTCCGCTGCAAGCTGAAGCTGTAGCTTTGCTGCTTTCTGTTCGAGATATTAAAAGGCTGGCATATACATGAGTTGGGGATAACAAACTCTTGTTTGATAGTATCAACACTATCAAAAGCCAACCATACAAGGAGAGTTGGTCACCAGTTCCGAGATTATTATCCGGGATTCAAGATCCGAATCGGGATCCGCTCCGAAAATCCGGATATCCGGGGGGCCGGATCCGGATCCGGAAAGTAAAATTACGGATCCGTCAAAAATGGATCCGGATCCAGATATCTTGATTTTCAAGTCAGAATATCCGGATCCATCCGGATCCGGACCTATTAAATATATTGAAAATAATTATTGTATTATTTTAAAAAAAATAAATTATACATAATAAAATAAATTAAAAATAATTTTTGTAATATTTTATTTAATTTTAAAAATTATAATAATTTTACAAAAAATAGTTTTTAAATTTTTTTTTAATACTTTAAATTTTTTTTTAATGTTTTAACGGATCCGGATATCTGCAGATATGTTAATATTTAGAAAGATATCCGAAACCGGATACCCGGGTGTCACGGATCCGGATCCAGATAATAAAATCACGGATCCGGATTCAGATATCATGAAAAAGCCGAATATCCGGATCCGGCTCACCCCTATTTTGGTGTAGGTCTTCCATTGCTGCATTTGTTAGTGATATTGTGGCCATATCTTCTACATGTAATTTTGAATTTAAAAACGTTCCTCGTGCATTGCTTACTGAGGTGGACAAATTAGCTAAGCTAACTAGGAGTATAAATATATCTTATACTATATCTTGGAGTGTCATGTAATATATTTTGTGTAATAAAATTGATGAGTTGGCCAGAAAAAAAAGATTTGTGAAATTTAATGGATTTGAAAATTCTTTGGATTTAGAAATTTTAGATGAATTCATTGATTTAGTAAATTTCAAAATCAAATAAAAGGATAGTTATAAACAATGTTTTAAAAACCGGACCAGATGATGAACCGAAAAGTCTTCTGGGTCATGGGTCAATCCGATCATGAACCGAAAAGTCTTCTGGGTCATGGGTCAATCCGATCTAACCGATTCAACCGGGCTTATATAATACATATATATGGTATGCATATATACTTTTACTTTACCTAATTTACTTAATCTCTTCTTGATAAGTACATACGTGATAAGCAAACCCTAGAAAATATCTATATCTGCCATCCGTATAATGTTAGTTCTACTACATGTTCAACGTTCTATCTTTCCATATAATGTTTCTTCCACAAGTTGGTATGTTATTTACCGCATGCAGAACATAGAGTATACCATTATCTATATTGCCAACCATATCTAGCACATAGAATCTACCACATTAACTACCTTCTAATGTTGTGGTAGAATATGTTGTCTGTAAGTTAGTTTAAATTTTGCATACATCTAGGATGTGAATATTCTAGTTTCCTAAAAAAATTATTTTTTAAATATTAAAATATATATATATATTTTCAGTTTATTCTTCATCGTTCTTCTCCTTTGCTTCTTTATAATTGTTTTCTCTTCTCTTTTTGGATTTTTAATTTTTTGTTCATTTAAATATCCTCTAACATAAGTTTTTCTTGTTTTATATGTTACATAACTACCACATTACACGAACAAGAATTTTTCTATTTTTACTATTTAAATATTTTATTTTTGTATCAGGAAATTTTTTTTTTACATTGTTTTGATTTTATTGATTTTAAAACTTTAGGTGAAATAATTTTTAAACAAATAACGAGGGTAAAAACGGATTATTATAAAATAAAATCTTAATGGGGCAATATGAAGGAAAAAGTGTAATGGAACAAGTAGAAGTTCAATGTAGCGTAATTTTTATAATTTTTCCTTTAAAAAGTTTAGTTAAAAAAATTCTTGAAATCCAATGGTTTTCTAAGATATTCTCAAAATTTTGTTTAATGAATAAAATGATAAGAAATTCATCTACCAATAACAGTAGAATTTAAAAGATTCATGGAATCATTAAAAACGAAACTTTTTGAATAACAATGGACGTTGAATGGAATTTCAAAGTCATCAAACCAATAATAGGGATTTCACTAAGATTGTCATAATTCATAAACCAATAACAAATGATTCTAAAATTTCTAAAAATCTTTAAGAATCCATCTACCAATAAAAATTCTAAAAATCTGCAAGAATTCATCTTTATGACCTCAACCTCATCCCAGACGTACATACCCCGTTGCATCGCCCCGCCAGTGACCGAACCGCTGCCTTCACAACACCGTTGACCCCGAGCGACGTGAGGGATACTGAAATCGCCTCTATGAAAGAGACGATATGTTTGACGAAGTCAAAGATGCATTGTGTGATCAGCTCGACCCCCGAGCTTGATCAACTTTTAGAGGAAACCAAACAATCCCTGTTCACAGCTCGAATCATTGATACGCCGATAAAGCATCATGCCAAGATCCAGATCATTCCTTACGATGGGACAACTGATCCAACTCAGCATCTTACTGCCTTCAACATCGCCATGGGAAAGGCACACTTTCCTCATGAGGAAAAGGAGGCTAGCTACTGCCAGTTCTTTGTTTAGAACCTAAAAGAGACGCACTCGCATGATTCTCCTAACTAGAGAGAAACTCCATCGATAACTTTCATCAGTTGTCGACAACGTTTTTGAAGCACTATTTGATGCACATCGAAAAACGAGCTTCGACTGTGAGCTTGTGGGAGCTGACGTAAAAACGTAGATAGTCGCTACGATCATCCATGCGACACCTCAAGATGATCGTATCCAGACAAGACAGCTGTTGAGGCTCTCCATAAAGCTCTGCTCACAAAAACCCCGTTCCGGCAAGAACTGAGGATGTCATGCACAAGGCATTAAGCTTCATAGAAATGGAGGAGGGCGAAGGAGCTGGGAATGATCCACAAAATCGGGAGGAAAAGTCTGACCCCCCGGAGAGGAGCAAAAATCAAGGTAAAAAAACGCAAAATTTCAGATTGCAAAAGAAGAGAACAAGCCAGAACCAAAACCCGGGAGAAAAAAGGTCAGGGAACCGACATAAGTGACCCAAAGAGGTGGTGCAATTACCATAAAGTCTATGGTCTTACAAGGACTCAATGTTGCCATCTTCAGAATACGCTGCAATTAGAATACAAGGCCGAGAAAGTCCCCTCGGTTGGTCATTACAGGAGCGCAACCGCAAGAAAAGCCAAAGAGGCAGAAGAGGAGGCAAAATAGCAAAAACTGTCCCAGGAAGGGTCAAACCCTCGAAAGAGGGATCTGGATGACCTCCATGGAGACAAGAATAGCTTAACACTCCGAAAACGTATCAACATTATCATGGGCGGTTTGGAAGAGTGCAATGATTTGGTTAGATCGATCCAACAGTATGAGCGTCTAGCTGGAATATCGCAACGCTGCCCTATATTACTAGATGAAGAACTAGTGGTGACATTCGACGAGCTGGATACCAAAGATCTAGATCGACCTTATAATGACCCGTCAGTAATCAAACTTATTATTAATGATTGTGAGGTCGGAAGGATTATGGTGGACACCATCAGCTCGGTCGATTAAATCAACAAAACTACAATGAAAAGGATGGGAGTAAGCAACGATGACATCAAATACTGTAATCGACCCTTGACTGAATTCAAAAATAACACGATGACCACTATCAAGACGATCAAGCTCCCAGTGTACGTCGCAGGAACCACCCGCATGGTCGAGTTCAAAGTTATCGACACTCCTTCTGTTTACAATGCTATCTTAGGAACCCTTTGGCTTTACGCTATGAAAGTCGTTGCCTTAACGTTTCATCAGTGCATAAAATTCCCCACCACGAACAGAAGTTACACGATAAAGGGAAACCAAATGGAAGCTCGACATTGTTTCGCCATCGAAAGGAAAAACAAAAGTCAAGCCGAACTTGCTCTCCACATTACTCAAGAAGATGAAATCTTAGCTTGACAAGAAAAGAAGGCAAGATTGATCGCTATGAAATTTTTTGAGGAAGAAAATTATACAAAGGTAGACTCTGAGTCCTAAAGACTTGTCGAGTTACGTTGGCATAACCTGGAATAAGAAAAGCTGTTTAAGCCAAGATACATCGCACCTTGCATTTCGCAAAATAAATACCTTGTCATGTATGAACTACGAGTGACTTGATCTCTTTTTCGAAATGGTATGTAGGTAGCTTTTTTTTCAAAAAAGCACAGTCAAAAAAATTGCGGTACTCCCTTGCTTTAAAATAAAAAGCTAAAAAAAATTCGCATGAAAGCCTAAGTATGTCGAGGTAATACAATGCTAACACTTTATTGGATACCTACGTGCTAACTTGGGATCAACAATCGGATGCTCTAACAATCAGTATACACTCCCAAAATTTTATAAAGATCTTAACGACCTAGATGAAATTACTTACTTAGATGCGTACTAAATGGAAAACTCCTAAGCCCCTAACCTCGGACCCTAAGCTAAGTAATAAAACTATTGCAAACGGAAAGAGTCTTTAAACAAAGCATTCCCCTATCAAACCTAACTAGAAAGAAAATTTTCTATCTACAAAGTAAAAGTTACCCGAGCTGAGCATATAAGCAATTAAGTAGAGGCATCGGGTCCGCCGACGAAAAAGAACAAAACACCAACAGAAGGGGTAATGTTTACAGAACCAAAATAAAAACCCTTAAAAATTGTACTATGTTCGAAACATAAATATTTATAAGGCCACATGTGGCCTTAGTCTTTCTGGGGGATAAAGTTTGTGTTGTACTCATCAAGGTCTATCGAAGTCTGAGGGGGAGCATTGCGAGAAGTAACAAAAGGAGGAGGAGTTGAGTTCACCACATCCTCCGCCAGAGCCTCCACGCTTGCAGAATCCACCGCGGCTAGATATTTCAACTCCTCGGCTTCGTAGTGCTTCAGCAGGTCTGCATGAATTTTGTATTTTGCATTAACCATTTCGGTTAAGCACTTTGCAGCACCTTGAGCAAAAAAAAGTTGCATGACAGCGTGCTCAGTCGTATCATGAGAAGCCTGATGCGAATGGATAACTTCCAGCTGAGAAACTTGCCTCGCCCTTAGTGCCGAACTAGAAATTTTTGCGTCATTCAGATGACGTCTAGCGTCATCACACTTCTTGCGCTAGTGACCCTCTTCTGACATTAACCTCTTCAAAGAAGCTTCCAGGGTGGCCTCTTTCTCGCATCCTCCTCAGTCTGTGTCCTCTCCTCCTTCAAAGCGTTGATCCGCTCAATGTACCTCCCCAACTCCTGATTGTTCACCAAGGCAATCAACTCCCATAAATCAGCTTGTTGCCTTTGGCGGTCAGCCTCAGCCATTGCCTTGTCAATCATTGGGCACCGGGCTTTGAAACGTACCTCTCCCTAACTCTTTAAGACTGCTGCTTCTTATTTGCTTACAATATGATTAAACAAACTGATCAACTGTAGCATAAAGTATTAGATCTTATATATCTGAAGCGGATTGACAATATCAAAAAAGAGTAAGACGAAGAGAAACAGATGTGAGATACCTTCACCAGGTCTTGAGCAAGGTTGGTATACTCATTAGGACAAACCATGTTCCCGGGCAGAGGAAGACAAATGAGAGGGCCAATGATGCTCCTAAGGGGTTGGGTAAGCTCGAGGGCCAAGCATCGAGAGAATTGGGGATCACGATGATGGAACGAAAAGCTGTAGCCATCACCAGAAGGAATCTACAATGGCAGAAACAACCCCCCTTTGTTTTTTGTTTCTTAGCATAATCTAGCAGTTCATCGGTGGATAACTTTGGGCCTTGAGCTCGATTAGAGTCGACCTCTTTAACCGGCTTGGTAGCCAAACGAGAGGTTGAGGTAAAACTCCTTCATTTAGTAGTAGGAATAGGAATGACAGCCCCAGACTGAGTAGTTGGGTAAGAAGTAAAACCCTTAGCTGAATAGCAGAGGCGGGTGATGAAACCTATGATTGAATAATCAGAGAAAGAAGTAAAGTCTCCAATTGAATAATCAGAGCAGAAGTAAGAAAAACCGGGTGAATCGCCGGAGCAATAAGAGAGACTTCCCGCTGAATAGCCAAGGAGGGAGTATTGTTTACCAACGTCGTTGGGATAACATAAGACGGAGAAGAAGGAAGGTTAATCTCGTCCAACATTTGCTGAATGGACGTAACGGATGACAAGACACCTCAGGGTTCATCGACCCGGATAGGTCCAACCCTCCCTACTTGAAGATCAACTTCGGCTCTACGACGAACTCTTCTTGCCGCCGTGTACTTATCTTTCATGAATAAAAATTCCATTGCCTTTAGGATCGGCCGCTTGGTGTGCTTCCTTATTAGAGGATGAATCTTCACCAACCCTCCTTATAGTAGATGCTTCATCCTCAAGAAGACCCGTGGAAGGTATTTCTGGAGGACTGGTTACGCTCGACCTAGTATTCAGCCAACGATGAGCAAGGAGAAATTCATCTATGGTCTCTTTGGAGTCAGGGACCACAATGGGTTTGGTCATAACAACCCTTGGAATATTTTTATTCGCCCCAGTTGGGGCATGTACCTTCCTCCTTGGCTGAATCACCGAAGTCTTAAATTCAAGAATCGTCTCCGTGATCTTCATCTACTCCAACCAGTAGCAACGATCCCAGGTGTGTGTCAAAACCCATAAGTCCAAGTGAATATTCTTCAAAAGTAGATGTGAAAATGTCAAAATACAAAAGTATGTCGGGCACTTAGGATTTTGTTCACGGAAAATTGAGACCATTTCCGAAAACCTTTCCTCCTCAAGACTCCTATTGCCTAAATGGGAAGATGGTTAACAATAGGAGAAGGCGGGTGCGGAGCTAAAAAGATGACACAAATAAAAAGGTTAAAAATTTCAACAGAATATAAGTTGACGTCGGTATACATGCACATGCATATTGGATGTCTACCCATCGTGGGAGTCCATTTAGATCAGTACAATCTATTGATATCTGGGACCGAGGCGAGATTAATTTTCACGAAGAAGAAGCGATCAAACCAATTAGCGATCTTGCTTTTCAGTTCAAGGACCTTACAACCCGACTTCATGGTGTTGTAAAATATCCCTGGCGTAGAAAGCACGTTAATCAAAGAGACTTCCTCGTACATCTCAATCAAAAACTAATACCTCCCTCAGCTCCAAGGACCATTAAGGCCACGAGGTTGCTTACCCTTGCTTTAGTCATTTGAGAGAAGGCAATGTTCCTCCGCTCGCAGTAACTACGAATTGAAAGGGGAGAGGAAACCACAAGAAGTATTTTGTGAACATCGACTCCAAGAGGCATATGTATCCGAGAGAGAAATCCCAAGGCCGTTCATTAGGAAGAGGAATGTGAAACTCTAGTTCCAAGGACATAACACAATGTTGCTTCATTCCCTCAAGACCATTGTTGGTGATGAGCGAGTTGCAAACGCCATAACATTCGAACTGTTCTGCAACAATGACCTCATCCGAAACACCAATCAGTTCATCAATGGCTTGGTCATTAATCTCAAGGAGAGATTGGTCAAAGGCTTCATGAAGAGTGAAGGAACTCTCGTCGGTCGGAGACATTGGGATTTCCCTAGGAGTCCTCCAGTCCGATGATGATTTGCTGAGTTCATGAAGAGTTCTAGAAGAGACGGAAGAATCCAATGAAATCTCTTCAACAACGTCTCGATTCTTAGATGAATTGGACAAAGATCCATTGTTGAAAGACATTATTTAATATGGAGGAATGCGATTTCCATATGCAAAAAGAAATTATGGAGGAAATAAATAAATCTGAAAAAGAAAGAGAAAGGAGATTACCTTTTTTCATATTTCGGCTGGAGACTACAAAAGAAGTAAAAAGGTTTAGTAATGTTTATATCCAAGACGGATATCGAGGGTAATGATTAAAACACTAGGCGGCATGCGCGACTAAACTGAGGCGCCTTTTTGTTATCCTTTCAGACTGCACTGTCAGGAGCGTGCCACGTGGAGTAATCAAACAAACGTGTTGATTTGATCCTAAGTTAAATATGCTTCTCCAACACGCATCGTCCGACTAGTAACGTCATAGTCAATGGCCAAACTTGGGGAGGGGGAGGGGAGGGGGGGAGGGGGGGGGGGGGGGGGGTGTTACTAATTGGTGGTACTTGGTTTGGCACCTGTTACCAGGATCGAACCGACCCGAATATCCGTCCAAGGACAACGAGATGGGCCACAAAAAGCTCTTTATGGCCCATCATGAAGACTAAAGGCTGAATTTACCTCAGTCTACCGACCTCTGAATATTTGTAGAATAGATTGAGAATATATGAGAATATTGACCAAATCTATTAACTTCAAAGATTATAAATATGTAACACATTTTGCCCACAAAGAGATCCGCATCTTTCTTGAATACACGATTACCATTGGAAACATTTCTTCATTTCTTCTTGAGCTATTCTATTGTTTCGCCTAAAACACCTAAATTCCACTTGTTTAGAGGAGACCCAGGCTTCTTGCGCAAATCCAGTACTTCTAACCGGTTTTTAGCCAATTTTTCCGGTTTTTCGCAGTTGATTTTTAACCATAACCCAAACCGGAGAGCTCTCCTGTTCGTGGTTGCACTGATTCGACCACCCAGTCTGGTCTAGTTTTCAAAACACTGGGTTAATATCAACCTACTGGATTTCCATATATTTAAATAATTTTTTTTGTATCTATTAACTTTTGCATCATAGTTTTTTAGGTCAACATATTTTCTTGCAATCGACATTAAAAATCAAACATGGATCTTTCGCTGATTGATAGGCTCAAATTTACCCTTTGAACTACTCTCTCAAATTAAGAGATCGTATAGTACTTAGGGATCGAATCCTCATGTAAAAGATTCACACAATAAAATTTCAAATTAAGCTAAGTAAACAAAGTTATAATGTAAAAACAATTAAGTAAAGCAAGCAAGCGATGATTGTTGTTCTTTAAATTCAATAAGACTAAAGTGCTAGGCATTCGGGTAATTCGCAGGCATGACTCAAAATCGAAGCACTAGATTACTATCGGGATATTTATGAAGAATCACCTTAAACTCGAAATCAATTGTAAAACTAATCAACTTTCGCAGCAGAAGTTATCTATGATTAAATCCTAACAAACCAAATTTCTTTGCGAGTTCTATAAATTTAACCAAGCATTAAAAGCAGTTTCGATAAGTTCACAAAATCACTAAGCCAAGTTTCTTTGCGAATAGTTATTTTGCTTACCATAGATATTATTCCAGTTAACTAATAATGCTTTTGCATCTACCAATTAACCTAACATGTCTAAATCAGGGTGATCAATCCTAAAGCAGAATTAAAACTATCAAGGTGAAGAACACAAATAGATTGATCCCAACAGTAATAAAGTTTTAGCAATTTATCATCAGCCTTTGAAAAACCCTATGCCTAACTAATGGATTACTCAGACATAGAAATAGAAAACATCATAATAATTGAATAATACTGCATTAAAGAGATAAGGATAAAGATACAAATGGGTTCGAAGATTTCTTTGGAAAAGTCTAAACTTGTCTCCCTCAAAGCTCTGTATCAAATCTCTTGCTAGGTCGTAGTAAAATCAAGCATACCGTCTAACAATCACAGTAAAAATTAATATATATTACTCCAAAATCGTCTTGGACCAGTATTGCAATCTTCAGGAACTTCTGGGCTTTAAACGGGTTCTTGAAATTGGGCTTCTCCTTTTTCACGAGCAGGGTGTCGATCGACGCCAACCTTAAGTTTCCAATCCAAGTTTGACACTTCGATCTCTTTCTCCGAAATGCTCCAGAATGCTCCTAAATCTCCCAATATGCTCCAAACACCTATCAACCTGTAATGACTCTAAAAGAACATGAAACACACCGAAAAGACTCCAAAAATATACTTATATCATGGTCTAAAACGGGTAAAAACCATGATATATCAACTCATCCAGACTTAGCTTTTTGTTTGTCCCTACGCAAAACAGATGTTATCACTCCTTTAAGAACCACATACCTGCAAAGCTAATCTGGTGATATTTCGATCTTTCCCTAGAAGCATAGAAATTCTTCAGATCTATTCCAAACCCCTTTGAGAAACTCAGACTCTCTATTGCAAACCCCTTTCATTTACTTAGGTGCGGCCACATCGAGGGAATATCGATCGCTGGATCTTCTAGATTCTTTCACTTCCTTTAACACTTTCCTGTGTTTTACCCTCTCTCTTCCCTCTGAAATTGTTTATCCAATTGAGGATATCATAGATATGCAATGCCCTTTGTGATCGATCTTGTTTTTTTTATTGAAGAATACTCTGGCCTTTCTGAATTCGGGCTTGCACTTTTCTGCTTAAACTACACTTTTCTGTAGACTTTTTTACTTCCTTGGCATCTCTATGATTCACTAGATCAGCGCTCATTACTGTTTTTTCTTGTGGAGACAGGGTCATGAGGCTTTTGTTTTGATATAAGACAGTTGAATTCATCATTGAGGAAGAAGTTTCAGAGTGGTGTGTCCTCGATTTCTTGTGTTTGGAAGCTGAATCAAGTCTTGCGTTACCAACGCCCAAGATGAGAAATTAGAGTTGATTAAGGACGGGGTCTACAATATCTTTCTGGCATTTACCAGGAATCTAAACTCGCTCCGTTAAACCGTTCTACTTCCAGTTACCCACCTAAAAAAACCAACCAACTTGCATTGGTAATGGTCCTTGAGTGCTGTTCAAAGCAAGTATTGGACTTACTCAATAAAAACTCAAAATAAAACACAAAAGTTAGCGACTACCTCCCCCAGACTTAAATAACACTGATACGCGATCCCAAATGGCCCTAAGACTCTGAACAATCAAACGCTGAAATGTCGTCTCCTCCATCGGGAATTCGATATCTGGTGGAAATCCGGGAAGAGGCTCGGGAGTCCTAGAAGAACTCGCATCTCGAGTAGAATGTATTCGCTGCTTGCGACTCGAAGTATAAGTCCGAGCCTTGATCAATCTCGAAGGAAATTGCAGATGAGTGTATTGCACAAGAAACCAAGCCTGGAACGGGTAACTGGACCAAGCGCGGGACCTTAGAAGCATTGCGGTAAGACCACAAATTACCTGGTTTAAGGCAGGTAACTCTGCGAAGATAAGGAAGATCCATGGAACAAGGCTGATCCGGTGCTGCATAACCCGTAAAGTCATCTCCGCAAAAGGTAAAGATAGGAGTCAACAGAATCCCAACGGTGATAGCCTTGCTTCCCGAAGCCAAGGTCAATGGTGTGCTCTGCAAAGTCATCAAATGATGAGCGAAGATTGCTCCCATGTTAACATCAATGGGAATCTCAGGACTTCCCGCAATGTCTCTCCAAAGTGCCAAGTACAACAAAATCAGCTCGGATTGTCGCATCTTGTTCTGCTCAGTGCGACACAACAATGTAGAAGCAAAGATCCGAGCCAAGTAGCGCAGAGCAGGATGGGGAACATCTGTCTGAGTGGATTCTTTGCTATCATAGACTCCCATCCCAAATCGTGCCCAAAAGGCTCTCTGCTTAAGAAAATACGACGGAAGCGACGAAGACTGGTAATCGGGTTGCTCAAACCCATAGATGGTGCAAAGATCATGGAAAGAGACTCGATACCTCTTTCCTCGAATCATGAAACTAAGAATCCCGCGTCTCGCTTGAAGTGAATCCTCGTCAGGATCTGGCTCGGTGTGGAAAACACGAATGGACGCGAAGAACTGCCTAACGAAATCATACCATAGAGGATAATGCCTGAATGCAATGCGACCCAATCCTTCGTTAGTCGATATACGCACAATCTCATCGTAGATCCCAAGGGTTCTCATAGTCGGAGCATCCGCAATCTTTGTCGGTTCGAGCTTTACTTTCCTCCACTGGTTATAATACAACGATTTGTAATCATCCCAATTGTCACTAAGCTTCCTATTCGCAACTCTATCACTGAGAAGTATCTTTCCAGCATCGCCCCATTTCTTGTTGATTTTGATTAGAACCTTTTTGGATTGACCAACGGCCCAACGATTACTGGAATTCGAACCAGAAGCAATCTCTTTACCCTCACGATGTTGTTGCTTCCTCGTTGGAGCCATCTTTATAGGGATGGAATGAGGATGAAAAACTACTTGATTCTGACCCAAAAATCACATGATTCCGTGAAGAATCGAGAGAGTTGTGAAGATTATAGGGAGAAAAAGAGGGTTTCGAGAAAAGAATCGTTTTAGAAGTGATGAACGAAAGAAACGACGGGTTAAAGAGACACTTACTGATATGCTCAAATTAACCTAGAGCTAACTCTCTCAAATTAAGAGATCAATGTAGTACTTTAGATATCAAAATCCACAGGGAATCAGAAAACACAATAGATTTATGAGTTCGAATTATGCTAAGCAAGATTATAAGAATGCAAAAACAAAGTAATAAAAACTGTTGTAAATCAATTAGAGAAGAGCGCTAGGCACAGGGAAATATCCAGTGAATCAAAATTGCAAATAAATCAATTGATAGGATTATTAAAGCACAGTTCTTGAACATGAACACGAAAGTAAAACAAACCAGCTTCCGCTGCGAATATTATCTATGAATAAATCCTAGAAAACCAAATTCCTTTGCGAATCCTATGAATCTAAACAAGCATTAATTTCAGGTTCAATTGTTCACAAAACCCTAAGCCAAATTCCTTTGCGAATAGGAATTTTGCTCATCAAAGACTAGATCAAGAGATTAATCAAACTCTCGTTTCTATTAATTATCCTAAGATCAGATTTCAGTTCATGATGCTAAAATCAGCAATAAAAGCAAGTCAAGATGGAGAACATTCTAATGATATTATCCTAACAATCAGATCAGATCAGCAATTTATCAAACACTTTCGAATAACCCTAAACCTAACAAAGGAAACTACTCAGACATATCGAATAATGAAAACATGGTTTTTTTAAAAGATAAATCAAAGAGTTAAGTAAAATAAGGCGTAAGTCTAAACAATGACTTAGAAAACACATATATAGGGGTACAAAGTCGGCTAGAAACTTAAAAGTAAACATCTGGAAACTTCGGGCTTCGAACGGATTTTTCTGATTAAAATCTGGGCTTGGTCGCGCAGGGTGTCGATCGACACTGATAGATGGTGTCGATCGACACCAACTTCAAACTCGGATTCTTCTGCTTCTCAAGTCGTAGTGTCGAGCGATGCTCAGTGATGGTGTCGCTCAACACAGACTTCAAATCTTCATTCCGAACTTTGCATTTTGCCACTTCATTCCGCGAATGCTCCAAAATCTCCAGTAAACATCTTTTAAGCTCCAATCGTCCTTGTACCTGAAAAGACTCTAAAACCAATACAAAACATAACAAAGACTCTAGATATAGGACTTATATCATGGCTTAAACAGGGTAAAAACCATGATATATCAACTCCCCCAGACTTAGCTTTTTGCTTGTCCCTAAGCAAAACAGTGTTATCACTCCTTTAGGAACCACATACCTTTGCAAAGCTAATCTGGTGATACTTTGATGTGTCCCTAGAAGCTTAGCAGTCCTCCAGATTGAACCCAAACTCCTTAGAGAAACTCAGACTTTCAGTCGTAGACCCCTTTAGTAGATTAAGTGCGGTCTCATCGAGGGAATATCGATCGCTGGACCTTCTAGATTCTTTCACTTCTTTGAACACTTTCTTGCGTTTCACCCTCTCTCTTCCCTCTGAAACTGTATCCAATTAAGGATATCATAGAGATGCAATGCCTTTTGATGATTGATTTTTTTGTGATGGCGGGTACCTCAGCAGAGGGTCCTTTACCACCAGAGCTAGATGCTCCATTTTTTGAATTCGGGCTTGCACTTTTCTGCTTGTTTTTTTTTATTTCCTTGGCATCTCTATGATCACTAGATCAGCTCTCATTACTGGTGTTCTTGTGGAGACAGGGTCATGAGGCTTTCTTTTTCGATCTAGGACAGTTATACTCGTCATTCGGGAAGAAGTTTCAAGAGCGGTTCATCCTCGCTTTCAAGTGTTTGGAAGCTGAATCAAGCCTTGCGATTAGCCAATGCCCTTGACAAGAGATTAGAGATTCATTAGGGTCGGGGTCTTTGACATTCTTTCTGGCGTTCTCCAGAAATCTGAACTCGCTCCGTTAAACCGATCCACTTCCAGTTACCCACCTCAGTAAAACCAACCAACTTGCATTGGTAATGGTCCATGAGTGCTGTTCAAAACAAGTCTAAAGGAGAGGTTTTGACTCTAAAATTTTTTAAAATGACTCAAAAACACCAAAAGAAAACACAAAAGTTAGCGACTACCTCCCCCAGACTTAAACGACACTGTCCCCAGTGTTATTAAGCCTAAGATTGGTGAAAATAAATAGATAGAAAACGAAACGTAAGAAAAATCAAGTGAGAATTCGTACCAGGAGGCAGTGTCGATCGACACTCATAAATATGTCGTGTCGAGCAACTGAAGTTCAAGTCGATCTATTGGTGGATTTTATTGGTGTCGAGCGATGCTCCTGTTGGTGTCGCTCGACACCTTCATCTAAAGAGCATTCTCACTTGCGTTACAACGTTTAATCTCCTGAAAACCAAAACAAAAACAAAACCAAACATAAAATTGTAAAAGAAAATGAAAAGAAAACATAAATATTAAACTTACAAATGGGTTGCCTCCCATTAAGCGCTTGTTTTTAGTTTGTTAGCATGACTGTTTCGAGGAACTTAGAACTATGGTGGATCTTGAGGAAGTATGGTACTACCTTTGTCCTTGATGGAACTCGCAGCAGCTTATTTTATTCGAACCTTCTGGATGACTCCCCCAGACTTATCAGAAACAATCTCAGGGAAAAGTCTCATTGTCCTCTCCATCATCTCCTGAACAACCGCTTCTCCTTTTTTGTTTAGCCTTTGAGGAATGATGATTCTCATTTTGGCAAATGGCTTTGAACTCCTCTTAGGTTTCATCTCTTCTTTTCTCTTTCCTGCAAATCCATCAGAAAAACCAAACTTTCGAGGAACTCGAAGCTTGCATGAGCGCGTAACAGGCTTTTCATCTTTAATGAATGTAGAAGAGACAGAATTAAGTACAAGGGGTTCATACCTGGGCTCTTTATGAGGTATCTCAGGAGATGGTTCTGAAACGACCACTTCTTCAATGATCTCAGCAGGAATATCTTTTGAAGGCTCCTTGATTGGTTCGTCATCCAGCGATGTATCCACAGAGAAAGCTTGACCATCAATGGTGGATTTCCTTCTTGTTGTCTCCATGTCAAAATCCATGACAATATCACCAAGATCAAGCTTTATCTTCCCTTTCCTCACATCGATTTGAGCTCCGACAGTAGCTAAGAATGATCTCCCCGAAATCAGAGGATCTGCAGGCTTATCGTTGTATTCCAAAACCATAAAATCGGCAGGGATAATGCAATCCTGAATCCTGATTGGAACATCCTCCAAAATCCCTTTTGGGAATCTCCGGGATCTATCAGCTAGCGTAAGAGATATCCTAGTTGGCCTGGAATCAGTCATTCCAAGATCAATAGCGACAGATAATGGCATTAAGTTAATTCCTGAACCCAAGTCACAAAGAGAATGAGGAAGCTGCCATGTTGATATGGAGCAATTCAGCACGAAGTTTCCTGGATCTGGCAGCTTGACAGGAATCCTGCTTTGAATCATTGCGGTTACTTCCTCTGAAACCACCATGTCCTTCTTCTTCTTTTTAGGTACTGGAGGAGTATTCAAGAGAATCGCTGTGATATCTCTAGTCAGCAGTGCTCCCTCCTCAGGACTAATACCATTAGCTGCAAGCCGCTTGACGTATCTCCTAAGCGCAGGAGAAAGTTTAACTGCATCGATCAAAGGCATCTCAACCATGACCTTATCAATGATCCGCTTGCAAATTTCCTCCTCAACCTCCTGCTTAGACCTTCTAGCTCAGGGAAAAGGAACTGGAGCCTTGTAGACGTTCTCCTCAGAAGCAATCGCGATAACCGCAAAACCAGTCTCTGTCTGGACGGGGTGTTGATCGACACCCTTTGTAGTGTCGATCGACACTAACTCTTCTGTCGCGATCCTTGATAACTCCTCGAGTGCTGTCGATCGATGCTCTGGCTCATTGTCGATCGACACTTGTTCTACTGTTCCAAAAATCTCGTCCAAATCTGCGAAATAATCCTTCGTTTCGGTGTAAACAGCATTACAAGTGCTTCTTGGGTTTGCATCGGTCTTCGCGGGAAGGAAACCGTCTTGTCTCCTAACAGATTCAGCAGTTTGTGCAACTTGTGTATCCAATTGCTTCATATGAGCGCTCAATGACTCGAATTTTCCATTAAGATCTTGATAGACTGAGTCCAACTTCCCATTGAAAGTAACTTCCAACTTCTGTTGTCCGTCTAGGATCCGCGCAAGCATAGCTTTTACCTCGTTGTCTTGCTCAGGAGGCTTCTGGTATGATGAGGAACCATAGCTTCTGTTAAAGTTGTTGCTCTGGAAGGGCTTCTGATAGCCTTGCTGATTTCCATACTTCTGAAATCCGGCTTGGTTGATGTAATTCACATCTCCTTATGCTGTCTCAACTTCCTGAGCAAACTGAATAGACTTCTTGCCCACAAGGATACTTTTCATAGAATCCAGCTTCGCGTTCATCTCAGCCAAGTGCTTCCCACCATCCTTGTTCTCACTCATCTGCTTCCTCTCAAAATCAGCATTCTTCGTACTGTTGCTAGAAGCCAAGTTCTCGATGAGAGTGATTGCATCTGCTGGGTAGTAGGTATTGAAGTTACCACTACTTGCTGCATCCAGTGCCATCTGATACCGCCAGTCTACTCCTCTGTAGAAGATGCCTAACAATTGAACGTCTGTGAAGCCGTGGTGAGGACAATCCCTCTGATAGGACTTAAGTCGCATCCATGCAGCCTTAAAAGCTTCTGTAGGACCCTGCTTGAAAGAAGTAATCTTCGTCCTTAGCTCTTCTGACCTCGCATCATCAAAGAAGTTGTTCAGGAACGCGTTCTTCGTGTCTTCCCAAGTAGTCAGCGATCCTGGTTCTAGCTGCTTCAACCAGTAAGAAGCATCCCCACTAAGAGAGTATTGGAATAGCTTGCAGAAAAGATAATCGCTGGACACACCATTGGCCTTGATGCTTGAAGCTAAGTCCTCGAAGTTCTCGATGTGGTACATAGGATGCTCATGAGGAAGACCATGGTAAGGGTTCTGAGCGACTAGGCTGAAGTAAGCAGGCTTCAGCTCAAAATCATTCCTCTGGAATGCAGGTGGTCGAATCGCAGCTCAATTCACATAGAACTGGTTCGGTCTATTGAAATCAGCTAGCGTTCTAGGTCTGTCCTGGACTAGGTGTCGAGCGACACCATGTTGGCGTCGATCGACACCAAGCATTCCATCGGGTTGAGCGATCTGATTCCCTTGTTGCTCGACGCGAATCTCATTCGAGTGTCGAACGACACCGTTGTGGTGTCGAGCGACACCAGCTTGATTTTCGAACACTGCTCCTTCGTCAACTGGCTCGACAATCTCCTCGACGATCACATTCCCATTGTCGTTGATCCTCTGCCCTTCAGCGTTGTACTTCAGTCCTGCCGGATCACGCATAACTCCATCTTCTCCAAGAATCAATATAATATGTTCTTGAGCAGCCATCCTCGCTGCTCTCCTATTCTCACGTTCTAAACGTGCCAACTCCTGAAGATTGTATCCCACTAGTTCCTTTTCCTTGTTGCTTCTGGTGTTGCGATTTCGCATGTACCTGAAAAGCAAAACAAAAAGAAAAAGAAACTAGCAAAGCAAAAATAAAAAACAAAAACCTAGACAAAATCCTAATAAAATAAATCTAATGGCGTTGATTCCCCGGCAACGGCGCCAAAATTTGATATGCTCAAATTAACCTAGAGCTAACTCTCTCAAATTAAGAGATCAATGTATTACTTTAGGTATCGAAATCCACAGGGAATCAGAAAACACAATAGATTTATGAGTTCGAATTATGCTAAGCAAGATTATCAGAATGCAAAAACAAAGCAATAAAAACTGTTGTAAATCAATTAGAGAAGAGCGCTAGGCACAGGGAAATCTCCAGTGAATCAAAATTGCAAATAAATCAATTGATAGGATTATTAAAGCACAATTCTTGAACATGAACACGAAAGTAAAACAAACCAGCTTCCGCTGCGAATATTATCTATGAATAAATCCTAGAAAACCAAATTCCTTTGCGAATCCTATGAATCTAAACAAGCATTAATTTCAGGTTCAATTGTTCACAAAACCCTAAGCCAAATTCCTTTGCAAATAGGAATTTTGCTCATCCAAGACTAGATCAGGAGATTAATCAAACTCTCGTTTCTATTAATTATCCTAAGATCAGATTTCAGTTCATGACGCTAAAATCAGCAATAAAAACAGGTCAAGATGAAGAACATTCTAATGATATTATCCTAACAATCAGATCAGATCAGCAATTTATCAAACACTTTCGAATAACCCTAAACCTAACAAAGGAAACTACTCAGACATATCGAATAATGAAAACATGGTTTTTTTAAAAGATAAATCAAAGAGTTAAGTAAAATAAAGCGTAAGTCTAAACAATGACTTAGAAAACACATATATAGGGGTACAAAGTCGGCTAGAAACTTAAAAGTAAACATCTGGAAACTTCGGGCTTCGAACGGATTTTTCTGATTAAAATCTGGGCTTGGTCGCGCAGGGTGTCGATCGACACTGATAGATGGTGTCGATCGACACCAACTTCAAACTCAGATTCTTCTGCTTCTCAAGTCGTAGTGTCGAGCGATGCTCAGTGATGTCGCTCGACACAGACTTCAAATCTTCATTCCGAACTTTGCATTTTGCCACTTCATTCCGCGAATGCTCCAAAATCTCCAGTAAACATCTTTTAAGCTCCAATCGTCCTTGTACCTGAAAAGACTCTAAAACCAACACAAAACATAATAAAGACTCTAGATATAGGACTTATATCATGGCTTAAACAAGGTAAAAACCATGATATTTCACTTACCTCGTGGGTTGCCTCCCACTAAGTGCTCGTTTTCAGTCATTAGCTTGACTGTGTCAAGTTTTAGGCCTCGGGTGCATCTTCCAGAGGAACAATGTGTCCTTCTGGAATCTCGGCTTTTGCCCAATAATGCTTCACCCTTTGTCCATTGACTGTGAACTCTTTGCCTTCTGAACTAATCAGCACAACTGCTCCATGGGGTCTAACCTCTTTAATTGTAAAAGGACCAGACCAACAAGAGCGTAATTTTCTAGGAAAAAGCTGATGACGAGAGTTATATAGGAGTACATGGTCATTTAGTTCAAATTTCCTGGAGATGATCTTCTTATCATGATACGCCTTAGTCCGCTCCTTTTATAACTTGGAGTTTTCATAAGCGAGATGTCTTATCTCATCCAGTTCATTCAACTGTATCAAACGCCTTTCTGCAACAGTCTTTAAGTTGAAGTTCATCTGTTTCACTGCCCATGCTGCCTTGTGTTCAATCTCCACTGGAAGATGACATGCTTTCCCATAAAGCAGATGAAATGGCATTGTTCCCAAATGAGTCTTGAAAGCTGTCTTGTAAGCCCAAAGCGCATTATCCCGCTTCTTAGACCAATCCTTCCTTGTAGCTCCCACTGTCTTCTCTAAAATCTCATTAATCTGCCTATTCGAACCTCGACTTGTCCACTTGTCTGAGGATGAAAAGGAGAAGCCACTCGATGGTGAACACCATACTTGCTGAGCAGTATAGCAAACACCTTGTTGATAGAGTGCGTACCACCATCACTGATGACTATTCGAGGCACTCCAAATCAAGGGAAAATGATGGTCTTAAACAGCTTAAGAACCACAGCAGAATCGTTCTTTGGACTAGCAATCGCTTCAACCCATTTAGAGACATA
Organism: Draba incana; assembly: GCA_963576765.1. Classification (NCBI taxonomy): domain Eukaryota; kingdom Viridiplantae; phylum Streptophyta; class Magnoliopsida; order Brassicales; family Brassicaceae; genus Draba; species Draba incana. Next base: position 14,738,166 of record OY755213.1, on the reverse strand, counting down.
ATCCACAACGACTAGAATGTACTTGTTTCCATACGAAAACGGAAAGGGTCCCATGAAGTCAATACCCTAGCAATCAAAAACTTCAACCTCAAGGTTGAAGTTCTGTGGCATCTCATGTCGCTTGCTAATCTTTCCTCTTCTCTGACAAGCATCACACTTTTCAATAAAAGCGTGAGTATCCTTGAACATTGTAGGCCACCAGAATCCAGCTTGTAGTACCTTAGCAACCGTCTTGAATGTAGCGAAGTGACTAGCATACTCTGAACCATGACAATGGAAGAACACATCTTGAACCTCAGTCTCTGCAATGCATCTTCTGTAGATACCATCCGAACAAAGCTTGTAAAGATAAGGTTCATCCCAATAATACCTTCGAAGTTCTCGCATGAATCGCTTCTTATCGTAATTCTTGAGATTAGCAGGCACATCCTCCGCGGCCAAGTAATTGGCGATATCAGCATACCAAGGTCTGTTACTCATCGAGACAGCGAACACAAGCTCCTGAAAAGCATTGATGATGATTGTCGGAAGTTGAAAAAGTTTTTCGATCTGGTGTCGAATGATGTTCATGATAGTGTCGATCGTTACTCTGTTTTGTTCAAGGCTCTTCGATTCAATGAAAGTGGGTGTCGATCGACAACGCTGACTAGTGTCGATCGACACTAAATCCTGCAAATTACTTTTGACGAAATTAACTCGTTCCTCCGGCAAGAAATCGTCAATAGGGACGTCGTCTTCGATTCTGATCCGAGAGAGATGATTTGCAATGCCATTCTCAACTCCCTTCTTGTCCTTCACCTTACTGTCGAACTCTTGAAGAAGTACAATCCATCGTAATAATCTCGGTTTCGCGTCCTTCTTCTGCATTAAGTACTTGAGTGTCGGATGATCCGTATGCACAATTACCTTTGACCCAATCAAGTATGGATGAAACTTCTCAAATGCGAACACCACAGCTATAAACTCCTTCTCAGTAGTCGCGTAATTCCTCTGTGCTTCATCAAGCGTTCGACTTGCGTAGTAAATAGCATGAAGCTTTTGGTCCTTCTTCTGTCCTAGAACAGCCCCGACTACAAAGTCACTAGCATCACACATGATCTCAAAGGGCAAATCCCAGTCTGGTGGTTGCACAATCGGAGCGCTCACAAGAGCCGTCTTAATCTGCTCAAAAGCCAATAGACATTCCGCAGAAAAATCGAACTTCACATCCTTGCAGAGCAAAGCAGTCAATGGTCTCGTGATCTTGCTGAAATCCTTGATGAATCTTCTGTAGAAACCAGCGTGTCCCAGAAAACTCCTTATAGACTTCACATCATTAGGCGGTTGAAGACTCGTCATAACCTCTATCTTGGTGCGATCCACTTCAATCCTAGCTTCTAAAATCCTATGTCTAAGCATTATGCCATCTTTCAACATAAAGTGACATTTCTCCCAGTTCAAAACCAAGTGCTTCTCGTCGCATTGAGCTAGTACCTTCTCCAAATTGCTCAAGAAATCCTTGAAAGAGGATCCATACACTGAAAAATTATCCATAAAGACCTCAATGTAATCCTCAATCATGTCCGTGAAGATAGACATCATGCAGTGCTGGAAGGTTGCAAGAGCATTGCAAAGTCCAAAGGGCATCCTGCTATATGCAAAAGTACCATAGCGACAAGTGAAAGTGGTTTTCTCCTGATCATTTGGATGAATAGGGATTCGAAAGAATCCTGAATAACCATCGAGGAAGCAGTAGTAAGGATGATTCGCAAGCCTCTCCAACATCTGATCAATAAACGGCAAAGGAAAATGGTCTTTCCTTGTGGTTGCGTTAAGCTTCCTGTATTCGATGCACATCCAGTGTCAAGTCACAGTCCTTGTAGGAATCAGCTCATTCTTCACAACTGTAACACCTCCCTTCTTCAGAACTAAATGAACCAGACTGATCCAAGAGAAATCTGAGATTGGATAGATAATCCCTGCTTCCAAAAGATTCATAATCTCCTTCTTAACAACCTCAGTGAGATTCGGATTGAGACGCCTTTGATGCTCAATCGATAACTTCTACTCATCCTCTAAGTGAATCCTGTGCATACACAAGTCGGGAGAAATACCTGAAATGTCATCAAGAGAATAGCCAAGAGCCTTGCGCAGCTTACTTAGCAGTAACGTGAGTTCGGCGTTATTCAAAGAAAAATTGACAATCACAGGATAAGTGGAATTATGACCAAGAAAAGCATACCTTAGCCCTGCAGGAAGTGGTTTCAAATCGCTTTTAGGAGCCTTTTTCTTGCTCCAATCGCTAAGATTTGCAGGTTTCACAGGAATCTTAACCAGTTCCTTAGTAGTTTCTACTTGTAGCACATGCTTATAAGCGTCGATCATCAAGGCATATCCTTCAGCAAACTTGTCCAAATGCTCAACTTCTGAAGAACTAATCAAGGCTCTTTCCAAAGGATCGGTGAAGCTCATCTCATGAAAGTAATCCTCTGCAAGATGATCCAAAGTGTCCACGTAAAAGATCTGCCCATCTATTGTAGGCTTCCTCATTATCTTGTCCATATCGAACTTCATCTCTAAATCGCCTACACTCAAAGTGATCCTTCCTCCCTTGTCATCTATCATTGCTCCCGCTGTGGCCAAGAAGGGTCTTCCTAAGACAAGAGGATCCTTGGGTTCTTCTCCATATTGCAGAACCACAAAGTCTACAGGAATCATGCATTCTCCAACTTTAATTGGAACATCTTCAAGGATTCCTTCTGGGATTCTCACCGTTCTGTCTGCTAGGATAAGAGAGATCCTAGTGGGTTAAAAATCAGTCATCCCAAGGATGATAGCAACCAAAAGTGGCATCAAATTGTCTCTAGAACCCAAATCGCACAAAGACCTTAGAAATCTTTTCGTAAAAATCAAGCAATCGAGCACAAAACTTCCTGGATCGGTGAGCTTCTCTGGTATTATGTTCTGGATCACTGCACTAACTTGCTCAGAGATCTTTGCACAACCTTCCTCAAGTCCCAAGTTCTAAGTGACCATCCGCTTCACATATCGTCGAATCACTGAAGTTGATCGTATTGCATCGATCAATGGAATCTCAACAAGAATCGTATCCATAATACTCTTGCATCTAGCATCTTATAGCTCCTGCTTAGACTTTTTATCAATCCTTGGATACGGAAGTTTGGGTTTGTAGACGTTCTCCTCTGCGATAACCGACGATTTTGCAACTTTTGGACTAATATGGGCAGGGTGTCGATCGACACTGGCTTGGTGTCGATCGACACTCGTCTTTGGTTTCGTGATTTCATTGATTTTTATCGAAACAGATTCTGGCTCAGCTCGGGATGTCGATCGTTTCTCATGCTCAGCGTTGATCGACGCAGATTTCGGATCAACAAAATCTTCATTTTCCACTTTGATTAGCTCATTGATTGGCTCTGTATCATCACCCTTCTTCAAAACAGGTTCCAGAACTCGTCCACTCCTTGTCATGATAGCCATAAACCCTCTCTTTGGATTCGCATCCGTCCTCGATGGAAGAAATCCTTCCTGTCTCTTCACCGACTCTGCTGTTTGCGCAACTTGTGTATCCAATTTCTTCATATGAGTGCTCAATGACTCGAATTTCCCATTAAGATCTTCGTAGACGGAGTCCAACTTCCCATTGAAAGTCACTGCCATCTTCTGTTGTCCCTCTAAGGATTACGCAAGCATAGCTTCCATTTTCGATTCTGCGGACGGAGGAGGAGGTATCTCATAAGAAGATGATCCTAATTTCCTGGTATATCCACTGTTCTGAAATGGCTTCTGAAACTTAGACTTCTGATACTGCGGGCTTGAAGGTCTCTGGTAGTTGCTCTGGTAGCCTCTATTGTTGTTTTCTTGCTGATTGCTGAACTTCTGAAACCCACAACCGTTGATGTAGTTGACATCTTCTTCCTCGTTTCTGATTTCTGTATATAAAGTCTCAACCTCCTGAGCAAAGTGAACTGTCTTCATTCCAGCAAAGAGACTAATCGCGTTATCCAGCTTCTTTGTTACTTCATCAAGCTTGTCGTTGCTCACGTTTGGACCGTACTAGCTTCTCTCAAAATCTACACTCTTAGTGGTGTTACTGTTTGCAAAGTTCTTAATGAGTTGAAGAACAGTCTTTAGAGAATTGGTCTTGAAATTTCCATTGCTCGCAGCATCCAGAGTTATAGCATACCTCAAGCTAATCCCTCTAGAGAAGATACTAAGTAGATGAACGTCCGTGAAACCATGATGAGGGCAGTCCCTTTGGTAACCCTTGAACCTATTACATGCAGTCTTGAATGGCTCGAAGTCTCCTTGCTTAAAACCACTGATCTTCGACCTGACCTCTTTAGATTTGGATTCATCAAAGAAGTGAATCAGAAATGCATTCTTGATGTCCTCCCAAGTAATAAGCGATCCCGGAGGTAGCATCTTCAGCCAATGGCTTGCTTCTCCATGAAGGGAGTATGGGAACAGCTTGCAGTAGAGGTAGTCTTCAGATACTTCATTCGCTTTTATGCTAGACACCAAATCTTCAAAGCGCTCAATGTGGTCCATAGGATGTTCATGGGGGAGACCACAGTAGGGATGTTGAGCAACGAGAGTGAAGTAACCAGGCTTCAACTCAAAGTCGTTTTTCTCGAACGCAAGGGGTCGATTTGCAGCTCGATTCGCATAAAACTGGTATGGTCTGTTGTAATCACCAAAAGTACGTCCAGCATTCGCGTTTTAAAGGAAACGATTCGGAATCTGGTTCGGTAGGGTGTCGCTCGACACCAGCGTCTCCATCACGCAGTTGCTCGACAATCACGACCCCAGCTTCATCAACCTTCTGCCCAGCTTCGTTGTACCTCTGTCCAGTTAGATCACGCATAATTCCATCTTCTCCTTGCATCACAACTACTAACTGTCTCTCAGCCATATTAGCTTCTCTTACTGTTCTTCTATTTTCGCGTTCAGAGAACTAACGTATCAAGATCGAATCCAACTAACTCCTTGTTTGTATTGCTTCTAGTGATGTGCTTAGGCATACACCTGAAACCTAAAACAAAAGCAAACAAAAAGAAACTGGTTAGTAATTATAAACAAAAATAAAGACTTAGACAAAATTCTAATATCGAAAATTCTAATGGTGAAATCAAGTCCCCGGCAACGGCGCCAAAATTTAATAGGCTCAAATTTACCCTTTGAACTACTCTCTCAAATTAAGAGATCGTATAGTATTTAGGGATCGAATCCTCAAGGAAAAGATTCACACAATAAAATTTCAAATTCAAATTAAGCTAAGTAAGCAAAGTTGTAATGTAAAAACAATTAAGTAAAGCAAGCAAGCGATGATCATTATTCTTTAAATTCAATAAGACTAAAGCGCTAGGAATTCGTGTAATTCGCAGGCATGACTCAAAATTGAAGCACTAGATTACTGTCGGGATATTTATGAAGAATCGTTCTTAAACTCGAAATCAATTGTAAAACCAATCAACTTTCGCTGTAGAAGTTATCTCTGATTAAATCCTAGTAAACCAAATTTCTTTGCGAGTTCTATATTTTTAACCAAGCATTAAAAGCAGTTTCGATAAGTTCACAAAATCACTAAGCCAAATTTCTTTGCGAATAATTATTTTTCTCACCAAAAATATTAATCCAGTTAACTAATAATGCTTTCGCATCTACCAATTAACCTAACATGTCTAAATTAGGGTGATCAATCCTAAAGCAGAATTAAAACTATCAAGGTGAAGAACACAAATAGATTGATCCCAACAGTAATAAAGTTCTAGCAATTTATCATCAGCCTTTGAAAAACCCTATGCCTAACTATAGCAATAGAAAACATCACAATAACTGAATAATACTGCATTAAAGAGATAAGGATAGAGATACAAAAGGGTTCGAAGATTTCTATGGAAAGAGTCTAAACTTGTCTCCCTCAAAGCTCTGAATCAAATCTCTTGCTAGGTCTAAGTAAAATCATGCGTACCATCTAACAATCGCTGTAAAAATCACTATATATTACTCTAAAACCGTCTTGGACCAGTATTGCAATCTTCAGGAACTTCTGGGCTTTAAACGGGTTCTTCGAAATGGGCTTCTCTTCTTTCACGAGCAGGGTGTCGATCGACACTAACCTTAAGTTTCCAATCCGAGTTTGACACTTTGATCTCTTTCTCCTAAATGCTCCAGAATGCTCCTAAATCTCCCAATATGCTCCAAACACCTATAAACCTGTAATGACTCTAAAAGAACACGAAAAACACCGAAAAGACTCCAAAAATATACTTATATCATGGTCTAAAATGGGTAAAAACCATGATATATCACTTATCATCTAATACTAGGCCTATACCCGCACGTAAGCTCGAATTATTTCTTTAGGATAAAGAATTTGTCATCAATAATGAAGAAAAATATATAGTTCACTAACTAATCCATTTCCTAAAATCTAATGCTATTATCTCTCCACATAAACTATTTTTAGTTTGATTTTTAATCAATAAACTAATTTGGTTACTAACAATATTCACCGGAAAAAATGAGACTACGTTAACATATTTTAAAGAAATTCCTACACTTCTATTTAAACATCAACATCTTCATTGTTACATAGAGAGTGTTCTCCCAATACCATATACGTTTTCTAGAGCTTAAATATTGGCTTTTAAACGTGCAATACCCGCAAACCATATTGGAGAATTTTGGTAAGGGTGTCGATCGACACGAGGTGTGTGTCGATCAACACCATGAATTTTGGTTCGATCAGTTTGATTTCAATTGGCCGGTTTAGCGTGGGTTGGGTTATGGAAACCCTAGAATCGTGTTTATAAACACGCGAGTCATGTTTTTCTGATGCAGAAAACGTGTGTATTGATATCTGAGAGAGAGAATTGAAGAGTTGTGGAGTTTGTGGTGTTCTTAGAGGTTATTGAGGTTTAGGGATCATTTTTTGGTGATTCCTTGGTGTTGGTGGTGAGAATTTGTCATGTGAGGTTGAGAAAAGTCTCAATTTCGTGTCGTTCTTTTTTCTCTCATCAGAATCAATCCGTTAAGCCAAGGTGAGTGCTCGACCATGGCTTATCTAGGTAATGGATTATGATGTGTCTTGGTGTTTATTGATTGTGGATTGTGTTGTTGATGCAATTGATTTTGTATATGTGTTGTCGTGTTGTTCTTGGCGTGCTTATGATGTTTTATTGCGGGAGATCGAACCCGTGCAGGCTAGAATCAAACCAGAGCAGAGAAGGTTTGATTCTAGCAATATGCATACGCGTGTCGATCGACACAGGAGGATGCAGTGGAGAGCGTCTAAGTTCGCCTTGAGGCGGAGTTGGTTGAAGCAGTTGCATCAATCGAGGAGCATCTGAGTGAGCAAGTCAGGGATTAAGGTATGTTTCTTTTTGTTTTCTAGTTTTGGAGTTTAGCTTTTGCTATATTATATTGTGTTATGTATTTTCATTTGGAGTTGAAACAATTATTGCATTTTTGCGATTTATAAGATGAGTTTTCTTATATTTATGACTTATGAGGTCATGGTGTTAAGTTTTGTGGAGAGTTTGGAAAATAATTTTTTATAAGGAGTTAGAACTTGTCTATTTTCGAAAGACTCTAGTAGAGCACCCTGTGTGATTGGGTTGTTCGAGATGACCTGAGGATTGGTCATGCTGAGATGATATTCCTGGTGGTGGAATATCATGATGGAACCACATGACGTAGTTCTAGTTGAAAGATGTTTATTAACATTTTAGAATTTATTATTCCAGGGGTCACGGTGTCCCCGAATGATTAGTTCTTCTGCATATTTATTGGGATGGTGGTTCCCAGTATAAGTATTAAGAGATGATTAGTTCTCTCGAGGGGATAGTGATTCCATGTATACCGATATCTCAAAGGATTGGTTCATGAGAGTGTAAGTGGTATGATGCACCACTCGCAGGATGTGCTCCTCAGAGTGGGAGGAGTTTGGTAATGACTTAAGAGTAATAAATGTCCAAAAACGTGGTTATAAGCATGAGACTGGATGTGAACCTCTGAGATCAGGGGGGATGACCTTGAGTGGTGTTGACCGGGTTAGGTCAGGAGTATAGTCTACGGTGAACGGGGGAGTGGACTGGCCAGGTTGGGTTAAGAGTTTGGTCTATGGTAGATAATTTTTCGGGATTTAAGGATGAATCCATAGTAGTGGGAGAGAGTTGTAACGCCCGTGAGCCGAAATGGAGAATTTTGGTCAGGGTGTCAGTTGACACGAGGTGTGTGTCGAGCGACACCAATAATTTTAGTTTGGTCGTTTTGATTTTAATTGGCCGATTTAGCGTGGGTTGGGTTATGGGAACCCAAGAATCGTATTTATAAACATGTGAGTCTCGTTTTCTGAGGCAGAAATCGTGTGTAATGATATTTGAGAGAGGATCAAAGAGTTGTGGAGTTTTTGGTGTTCTTAGAGGTTATTGAGGTTTAGGGATCATTGTTTGGTGATTTCTTGGTGTTGGTGGAGAGAATCAGTCTCGTGAGGTTGAGAAGAGTCTCAATTTTGTGTCGTTCTTATTCTCTGATCAGAATCAATCCGTTAAGCCAAGGTGAGTGCGCGACCATGACTTATTTGGGTTGAAACAACCAAGCTTTTTTTTTTAATCCTAAACAATTCTACTGCGGAAATAACATAAATAAATAACCAATAAAGTAATACATTAATTTCATAAATCTAGTAAATCAAATACCATAATTCCAATGAACAACTAGCATTTAACGCAACCTAGCAGGTTCTACTAAATGCAACATAAAACAACATCCTATCAACCTCTTCATACGCCATGATTCCTCGATCACACTTTTCCTCTACCTGCAACTTAAAAAGGAAAAACAGAGTTGCGTGAGTATTATCACAAATACTCAGTGAAGCGGTCATCCCGTCTATCGGATACATAATAGGAAAATAGACTATCAAATTCTACGCGTTCAAACAACAATCCATAGCAAGGGAAAATAACATTTAAAAATAGCTGGAATAACTGCTATCCAAGACAACTCAGCCAAACACCAATGATCCAACCGATGATCACTTCTTTCTCAACATACCTCCTAGCCGGAACCGATGCTCCATCGGTCTCCTTAATGGCCAGGAAAAGTGCCGACTTAATCGGACGACCCGCCATAACCCGGATAACCTCCACCTATGCGAGTTAGGCAACTAAACATTGAATCCATAATTCGCTTCCACTAGTTATCACTTATCGCATGTTGTGCTCCACTAACCGGCATTACCAGGTTTACTCACCCGAACCCTGAGATTCATGTTTCATCTCGTACTTATGCCACGCTCGGACTTTGATTACTAATACTTTTACTGACATCATCACACTCTCAGGACGTCTCCTTTGAGGTAACGATACCGATGCCACTCCACTCTCGGGACGTCTCCCTCAAGCTCTGGTTATATATATAGGAAAAATACTTCCTATAGAGTAATCAACTCTTACGTACACAAGCATCCAAAGACTAGAATTACCTGCTGATAATAATCCACTAAACAGACTCCAACACATCATTGCTGCTCCACTTAGCACTTTGCCAATACAACAATCTTCCTCAAGATCCATTCATGACCTTCATAACACCTTACTAATCCTAGGTTTATTCGGCCGTAACAGACATCTGTTGCTCTTAACTCAATCATTACACTGACATTCGCAGGACGCATCTTGGAGCTGAAAGATCTAGATCCTGACACTCGTAGGATGCATCTTGGAGCTGTTAGATCCACACCCCGATACTCTAAGGACGCATCCTGGAGCAATCAGGTCGTCACCCTGACACTCACAGGACGCATCCTAGAGCTGTCAGGCAACAAACCGCTCACACTCTCGGGATGCATCCCTTGAGTCAGCAATACAGTGACACTCGGAGGACGCATCATGGAGCTATCAGCTAATATACCATTCGCACTCTCGGGACGCATCCCTCGAGCCAACGATATCTGGAAACACATCCCCATACAAGAGAACACATCTCCCCCTACTTATACTGAGAAACACAATTCCCAAATAAGTAAGTCTGGGACCATTGTCCCCACATGAGAGAATACATCTCTTTCTAGAGCAATAAATTCTAACCGCCTATAAACCTCAAGATTAAAACTGCCACAAGAAGTCCGAACCAGTTCCTGGAACCATAGTGTACACCGCAAAAAGCTTACTCCACCCAGATTCGCCTGGAACAACCATAATGTAACGTTTCTTAATCTAAACTAAGTCTGTCGGATTGATCGCGCAACAACCAAACAAGAACATGCACGACTATCAATAGACCCTGAATTGGACCCATCAATCATGCAGTACCAAACAGAAACATACACGACTATAAGACGCTACATCACTTACCAGGATCGCCTAAACCGAATTTCTGATTCACGATCAACTCTAGGCTTGACACCCGTCAAATTATCTATCGGAGACCAACACCTGACCACAACCTGGTCCACAACACTCGGGATCGCCACTCGACTCACATAACCCGCCTAACATAGATCAACATCCTGACCATACCTGGCCAGTACCACCAGAGATCCTCGCACAATCTCAGAGGTTCTCATCTAATCCTATGTTTATATGTATATTTTGAGACACTTATTACGTTTAACTCACCCATATGCCACCCACACTCGCAGGAACAAATCCATTGAGCTGGCAATACCTCACACCACTTGTCTTCAGGAACAAATCTTGACTAGTACCCGGTATCTAGGGAACCCACCGTCCCCAATACATACTCTAGAAACCACCATTTCCAGATAACGAGTTATTCGTAATAAATTCTAAAACACCTATAAACATCAGCGACTAGATTACCTCAAGTGGTTAAACTCAATACCTCCAACACAACTGCCCACTAATATCATCTCACTGACCCTGCCCGGTCAATAATCCGAGATCAACTCCCAATCTCTGAGCTCTCATCCAGTCTCAAGCTTACCTACGTTTTTAGACATTAATACTTTTACTCATTCACACCCTGACCTACACAGGACGCATCCTATGACTTATAAGGAAATCATACTGCTCGCACTCTCAGGACGCATCCTTCGAGCCAACGGTATCTGGGGAACTCACATCCCAAACAAACATATAGGAGAACTCGCATCTCCTCCGGAGAATTCACATCTCCGACCATGAATGAGTTATTCGAGGTCGCCGCCCCTAGAGTAATTAATTCTTAAATGCCTCTAAGCACATATTGACCAGGTTTACCTCATATGGTCAAAGGCATGATAATTCTTACTCTCAAATATCAGCAATAACAAGAACTACATATATTATTAAACACATGAAATAAATAAGGAAAACTCCATCTTATAAATTTCCAAAGCGTTGAATCGTTACAACACCAAACAAAACTACAAAAACCAAAAACAACATAGCTGAAACGAAAATTCAAAAACTAGAACAAAATGGAAAGAAACACCGTTTGACCCTCGATCCACTCTCTCAGATCCTACTCGACCACTGCCTCGGCCTACCGCGGCAACTGGGGATACTCGACCTTAATATGACCTGGCTCCCTGTAGTGATGACAAACTCGAGCTCCCCGAAACTCTGCTCTCACAGGACAGGTCGCAACACGGTGCTCCCTGCTCCCGCACCCATAAAATCTACGACCTTTTGTTTTCAGCTTGGAAGTGCCTTCCCTCTTCCTCTTCTGCCCTTGCGCATGCTCGTTGGCCTGGTTAGGAACCTCATGACACTGCTGCCTCCTTGGCGAAGCAGCTGGAACAAAATCTGGCTGGACAACCCACGTTGTCGCCGGATACTCTGCAAAAACTCTGCTCGAACGAGAGACACACTTTTCCCTCATCATCCACTCCTCGGTTCCCACAGGTTTTACATTACCTGAGAAACACCCCGAACTCGGAACCTGCATCCACCTCATCCTCACCTGATAAGTCGAATGTTCCTCAGACATTACAGCCCTCGGCTGCACCGACGCCTGCACCGGAGCTACTGCCGGTAACCTCTCTAGAATCTGCGTCAGCAAGCCCTCCAGACGATCTCAAAGATCCTGAGTTGGAGCGACACCCACACCTGGGCCCACTCCACCACCAGCTAACCCGGTACCCCTCCTGGCACCTACAGCACTAACCCTGGCACTCGTACTGGTCTCACTCACAGATCCTGCCTGATACGCTCGAGACTCTGACGCCTGCGAAGCACTCGCAGCTCCGCCACTGGACAACTCAAACAAGTGTCCCTAATCCCGACCTCTACCTCTACCAAGACCTCTAGCTCTAGTATCCATCACTCTGCATTCCCAAAACACAGACAAAAATACTATAACTGCGGAGAATAGAAGTCGCAAACAAACATACATACTAACCGCGAAATCTCTTTAAAGGTTGAGAAAGATGATTCTAAGACTTTATTAAATTGACTAAACACAAAAAATCAATTTAAACACATAGTTTCAGACACCCAATTCACCAGTCCTAAAACCATCTAGGCTCTGATACCAAATTGAAACAACCAAGCTTTTTTTTTTTTAATCCTAAACAATTCTACTGTGGAAATAACATAAACAGATAACCAATAAAATAATCCATTAATTTCATAAATCAAGTAAATCAAATTTCATACTTCCAATTAACAACTAGCATTTAACGCAACCTAGCAGGCTCTACTAAATGCTACATAAAACAACATCCTATCATCCCCTTCATACGCCATGATTCCGCGATCACACTTTTCCTCTACCTGCAACTCAAAAACGAAAAACAGAGTTGCGTGAGTATTATCACAAATACTCAGTGAAGTGGTCATCCCGTCTACCGGATACATAATAGGAAAATAGACTATCAAATTCTACGCGTTCAAAGAATAATCCATAGCAAGTGAAAATAACATTTAAAAACAGGTGGTGTCGATCGACACTCCCACGTGGTGTCGATCGACACTGAAATAACGCAACAAGCTTCGCAATCAAAAGAGTGGTGTCGATCGACACTATCACTAGGTGTCGATCGACACCGCTCGGAGGAACTGGAGCCGAGTCAAATCCTCACGCGACTCGTTTCGTTTCATCAAACAAGATTATTCATGACTCAAATCACACATGATCACACAGAACATCACAGAAACAATCAACATTGCTCAATTATTCAACCAATATCCTAATAATCTAATTCTGTATCCACGATCAGGCACTCACCTTGATTTCGCGATTGAATTCGGAAAAAACTATGAAGAACATGAAAAACAGACACGAACGATAGTCTCCCTTGCTGGAATCACCAAGACAACACCGGGATCCCGCACAAACGATCACACGAGCCCTTTAAACGAAGAACAATGATGAACGGCTCACAAACACTCTTCCAATTACCACTTCTTCCTCTTAAAACCTTAAGAACCGATTTTCCTCCTCCTCCCCACGGCTACACGTCACTTTTGCTTATAAAGGGGCGACCTAAGGCTTCTCCCAAACAGACGTCCCAAACTGGATAATTAACTTAAACCGAGACTTAATCCAAAACATTGGTGTCGATCGACACCCCATCCAAATTACAATAATCTGGTTTTGGGATGTTACATGGGTAATGGATTATGATGTGTCTTGGTGTTTATTGATTGTGGATTGTGTTGTTGATGCAATTGTTTTTGTATATGTGTTGTCGTGTTGTTCTTGATGTGCTTGTGATGTTTTATTGCAGGAGATCAAACTCGTGGAGGCTGGAATCAAACCAGAGAGGAGAAGGGCACCCCCGGTCAATTCCGCTTTGGGACCACCCCTTACTCAACCATTATTATAGGAGTATGGGGTCCGAGACAAAGAAAGATCAAAGCAGCACAAGTGGTGTGTCGATCGACACAAGTCTTTTAAGGGTGTCCAGTTTTGTTGTGTTGATTTCTGGTTGATTTTGGATGGTTATGGATGTTGTTGATTGTTTATTTGATAATCGTTACATTTCATATGCCTATGCGTATAGCCGGTAGATGGAATGACCGTCTCACTGAGTATTTGTGATAACACTCACGCATCTCGTTTTTCCATGTGATGCAAGTAATGATTGTGATCGTGGAATCATGGCTATGAAGAGGATGATGATCTATGGACTCGGTTTTATGTGTTTTTATCTATTGAACTTAGAATTTGCTAGATGTTCTAGAATGGATATTAGTATTGTTGAATCGGTTTAGTGGTTTTATTATCTTCCGCTGGTTTATGTTAGTTTGGTGGTTTATTGTGGTATTGAAAATTAAGTATTTATGGAAATATTAATTCAAATTTAATTATTTAAAAAAAAAAATTAAATAGCCGGGTTATGTTGTTTCAAAACGTCTTAAAGAATAACATGAGATCATCATAGCACATTTATGTAGTTTGTACTAGTTAGAGAATTTAACATCTTCTCAAAAAATATCTCAACCGACTTAACAAAATCTAAAAAATAACTATTGGCATGCTTCTCACAAAGTTACTAAAGAAGACTCAATTGTTTGTCTTTACACAATGAATATGCAAATTCAAAATGAACTACAAATCTATGATTTTTGCAATTGATGAATTGGACCATATAGACTTTGTGCAAATAAATAACCTTATTCAAAGCATTCATATGGAGAACAAGCCAAATTAGTCTATTATATCTGCAAAAAAAGTAGGAATCTCCAACCTCAATAACAATCTTATAAGATAATAATTGAGAGAAGCTTAAGTCTTCAAACCATGTGATTAGTCCTAACTAATCCTCTTAGAGATATTTTGCCACGAATGTCACATCGATAATATTGTATTATGAGTTATTTTTAGGTCTTCAAAATAGAGAAATCGTTACGAATTATTTATAGAAATGTGAAAAGACAATACCAATATTCTCTCAAGAAACATAAACATCATGATTAATTCGAAGCAAGAAGATATAAGAGAAGATGAAGAGATTTTTATTATGTTTTTGTAAATTTTTAAAATGTGTTGTCACGTGACATTCTTTGGTGAGATGACGTGTCAACCATATGGAGAAAGTTATCCTTCTTTCATATATTTGATTCTCATCACCTATAAAATTAGCCCTACATATTTGTAGCGATTGTTGCTCTTAACTGATTGGCATATTCTCTTTGTTGATCTAGGGTTAGGGTTGGAAATATTTTTTCATCGTTGTTATTAATTTCTTGAAGATCTTTTTCTTCTTATTCTTCATAACAACATGTGGTTCTTCAAAAAATCATCGTTTTCATTGATATTTTTTATTAGTGTTTTTGTGTTAAAGGTTTAAAAATTATATAAAGATTACAAGGAACACTTTATAAAAAAAAAATAGAAATTTTCATTATAGCAAATGGAAGATTGTACAAGACATAAATTTTAAAAATGGGAAATTATCATTACAAAATTTATGTTACATGTATGAAATATTGTGAATTTGACGTTTTTTATATATATGTAACGTGAGGATATTACAATGGAGAACCCAATAATAACAAATTCATTCAAATAACAAGGTAAACTCTAATATTTGAGCCTTTGTATTTTTAACTTGAAATCTCTTTCAAATCCACTAAAATCCAATATCAAATCAAATCCTTGTACAAATCTTTACTATTGAATATGAATTTCAAAATCATAAAACCAATAACTTAAGATTTGAACATAAATTTTAAAATTTTGGAACCAAAAACCAAGATTTAGTTTGGATTTCCAAATCCATTAAATTCCAGAGAGCAAATTATCCTCTCTAAAACTAAGGATGAGAGAAAGGATTTTGATAATTGGAAAATATTATATGTGTATATTAAAGTGATTATTAAGAAGCACGCACTTATACCACCACAGATTATACCACTTGCAACAAATTGTATTTTCATGAACTTTATACTTTAATTGCCAAAAAATTGAAAGTACATTATGCTTTGTTGACTTGAAATAGTTATTTTCTTATGTTTTGGATTAGCACAATTTAATCCAATACAACTCGCTAACTGTAATATTATTTTTTTTGAAAACAACTGTAATCTGTTTTACTTTTGGTATTTGGTTTATGAATATGGATTTGTGGAAAATTTTCTAATGAAAAATGGAGCAAAACATATTATATTCAAAAGTTCCAAAGAGGAAAAGTAGAAGAAGACTTTAATGTAAGAGTTTGCTTTCGTGCCTTTAAATTTTAATAATCACTAGGTCTATACCTGCGCATACGTGCAGATTTTTCCTGTAAATATTGTGTAATGAAAAAGTGAAAATAATCCAGGGATTTACTGATGAGTTAGAACATCGATATAAATAGTATTTGTAATATATAGTTTCATAGGGATATATTTATCTCACACAAGGAAACATTAAAAGAACAAATATCATATTTGTAGAGGGTTGAAACTTTTGATGTTCTTTCGAATACAACATCAATAATTTTTCAAAGAAAACCACTTACATGATCTTTCTTAAAAATATTTTTTATGTTGCCCTAAAGAATAATGATGAAAATAATTTTTTTCAATTATTGAGATGATGCGTATGTGTATGCCATGATTTTATTCATATCAATAATTACCTATCCATTAAGCTTTTCAAACCCCGAGAATTTACATAGCCACAACGGAAATATGCTAAAACCCAAACTTATTGGATCACTCATTCCTCTCAACTGAAATCTACAACGGTAGGTAATCTCTAGAAATTGAATATGAAATGATATTTGTTTACATGAGATTGTGAATACATGTTTAATATAGTACGCTACCAAGTCAAAAGATATACAACATGAGCATTTGTTCTTCTTCCTCCTCACACAAAGTCGATTTCTTGATTACAAATACCGAGATATGAACTTACTTAAATCACAAAGAAAAGAAAGATGAACAAAGAAGATTCAATTTAGTACATTAATGTTTAATATTTTACATTAAACTTATGAATAACTAAAGTTATTAGAGATGTTGAAAAGAAAGAAGCTCTAGTCATAATGTTTGATGATGAGGTAACTCTTGGGTTCTTTTCCGACATATGTCATCTCCTGGTGTGGTGATCTGTCAGTCATATAGAGTGTAGGAATCGTAACTCGCACAATTGAATTTGTAAGGGTTGTGAGAGGAAAATGCGAGACTAATGAGTGAACCACAATTGAAAGAATAAAAGAGACTGTTTTTGTAGCTGTTAAAAAAACTTTATTGATCTTGTTGTGATAGAAGTTCTGATCCTCTCTCTGGGTGAATACAATGAGCTATATATAGCTCTTCATCCTAGGTCTAAGTGCTAGGTTTGGACAAGACCCATTAAAAATAAATAGGCTTTAGACTCATAATATCATTAAACCCTTTTTTTTAAATAGATCTAACTCTATAATGGGCCTAATTACAAATTGGTCGATTGTAAGCATGTTTAGAATTTTCTTCTGGACTTTGCAGAAATATTCTTGTCGTTACATCAATCTCTGAGGGGTAGAATCCGACCCCTACATGGAGAGGGTTAGCTCTCCTTTCATATATATGATTTATCGTATAGTCAAACTTAGGAAATAGATCTAACCAATGACTAGTGGAAAAAAGATTGGTCGAAATGTAAAAAATATATCATTGGGTGACATAAAAACATGAAATATTTTAAGATATGTATCATTGAAACATATATATATATATATATATATATATATATATATATATTCTTATAATATGATACTATTTTCTCTTTTACTAGCTCTTCAGTTCCCTACTGGTTTTCAGATTCAGCAAATGTATTTGTTACGGGACCAGTGACCAGTTCTCGGTTTAATCCGGTTCGACCCCGGTCCGGTCCGGTTTTAAAAACATTGGTCAAAAATTGATATCAAAAACTTGTGATCTCACGTGGACCAGAATTGTTGAGTGTTGGGCTGGGTTTTGTTTGTTTCAATATTCTTCTTTTACTTTTTTTTTAACAAACAAAGGGAAATAAGGAAGATAGGGTTAATTACAAAGTGAAAAATTTCCAATTGAAAACCTAAGAAAAAAACAGAAATAGGGTCTTCTTCTCTGCAAATCTCTGCAAATTTTTGCAAACCATTCAAAAATTACAGATGTTGTCTATCAGGTTTGAAATCTCTTCTCTATAAGAAAAGAATCATGGAAATTTTTTTTGCTCTACCGTTTCTTTTTCATGGCTTTTGCAATGTTTTTGTTTGCTTCTTCTTCTCCTATCAATCTCAAACACATTCCTCAAGTTAACTTCAGTAGATGCAAAAGAAGCTTCTAAGTAACCTCATGCTTCGGGGAAAAGTAATTTGCTCGGAAAAACTTCTTCAAAGTCTTCATCAAAGGGGTGAAGAACTCTATCCACAAGGAGGTGAAATTTCTTCCTTTCAAGACTAGATGCGATTTTCTCAAGTCTCTATCAATTCCATAGAAGAAATGGACCATGAGCTAATCTTACAAGAAGAGAAGAGTTACTTTCACATTATGTTCCCATCTAATGAAGAGTCCAATGTTGTGCTCACAACTTTTGACTTTCAACATATGTTGCTGATAAAGGAAGAGGTGTTCGGAGTGAAATCAAAGCTTAAAGATGACAGTATAAGCTATCAAGCAATTTTGAATGAGAGTAAGAAAGAATTGAAGTAGATACCAATTGAAGTAAACGTCATGACATACCAATTCACAAGGTAAAACTTTTTCTTTATGACATACCAATTCACAAGGTAAAAATCGATTAGTGAGAACTCTTTTGTTTTTTAAAAGATAATATTTATAAATATATTGCATAATAAACAGTATCATGTTAGATATACGCAATATGTCATGGTTTAAGATATATCTAACATCAAACAATATTTACAATACAGTCCAAATTATTCATACTATTTTATATTATAACAAATCACACATTGAATTATATCATATTTGAGATGTATAAAGTTAAAGCTACAATTTATGATGATTGTAATGATGATGTGATATTAAAAATCTCATGATAATAGTAATGATGATATGATGGTGTGACAATGCTTATGAAATTATGGTAATAATCATCATGTTGATATTATATATTTTATGATGTGATGATGTTAAAGATGATGAACTGTTTATGTATTATCAACATCTGTATCATGTTAGGTATATGCAGCATGTCATGGTTTAAGATAAATCTAACATCAAACAATATTTGAAATACAGTCCAAACTATTCATACTATTTTATGGCATAACAAATCACACATTGAATTATAACATATTTGAGTTGTATGAAGTTAAAGCTACAATTTATGATGATTGTAATGATGAGGTGATGTTAAAGATCTCATGATAAAAGTAATGATGATATGATGGTGTGGCAATGCTTATAATTTTATAGTAATAATCATCATGTTGCAATGATATATATATATATGATGTGATGGTGTTGAAGATGATGAACTTTTTATCTATTATACATATATATATATTAGCGTATAAGAATAAATTTTTTATTGTTTGATGAAAATATTAGCGTATTTTTATTCTATATCAATAAAAGTATGAATGTAATATTAATTACTAAATTAATTTCTAACTTTAATTTGATTTTATTGTAACTGAAAAATTACTATTCAAGTTTTTTTTATCAACAATTTCTTTCATTCATTTTATGTAATGTGATCATAATGTTAAGGTGATACAATGAATCAAATAACATAATGATAAGTAAAGTATGTAGAAGAAGTATCGAGCTCTTTGGTTATACGATCATCTACTTGACTATTTTGACGAAGAACCCAATTAACTTGTGCTTCCAAAAACTTTTCTTGCCATTATTGAATATCGCATATCCAATTGTGTAATCCAAAGTGTTGCTCTATTCCTTTGATCTAACGACTTACTGTGTAATTATCACCTTCGAAAATAATGCGTTGATATCATTTACTCCACGCATATTGAATTGCTATTAATAGAGCTTGTAAATATGTTTCAAGTGTCGATTTACATACTCGACCAATACTATATCCGGCTTCCACATAGAATCCTTCCGAGTCTCTAATGATCAAAGCATTCCTGATGGTGTATTATCTTGTTTGAAACAACAATCATAATTGCAGTTAATAAATCCTTGTGGTGGTCTTTTCCATTGAGTTACACTTCTGATTTGTGAATGATGACAACGCGTCGTTTGAGATGTTGCTATCCATTCTCATGTTTATGATACACCAGAGCGTGAGTCACTTGAAGCTTCAAAGTCATCTGCTTTGCAGCATATGCGTCTCTTTTATAAAAAAACTTCATAAAGCTGAAGTGTTTGTCCATAAAACTGTAAGTTTATATATATGGACTAACCCTTTTTTATGTAAACAATATTTTTGTTGACATTTTTTTTCTTGCAGACAAAAAAGAGAGACGAGATTAGAGCCATAATTAGATGTGTCTGCTTGTTGGAAGATAGATTTCAATTTTTCTTACAGGGTGGTGATGGTCTTAAAGATGGTCTTTATAAAAAAGAAGACACACAAGTGATGGAGGGTCATGACAAGGATAGGCTTCGTTCAAATGCTTCTACGCTCTTGAAGTTGTTTAAGACTGAGACTTTTAAGAAATTTTTGAAGACAACTTCTCCTATAATTAACCAAGCTTCCTTTAAAGAGCCAGAAGCTGTCAATGTTATTGACAATTTTTTGCAAAAATATCTTGCTGTACTACATGCGGTCATGCATAAGGGGTTTGACTGTAGGCGAGAGTTACATGATGAAAATGAAGAAGAAAGTGATGATCATTCGATGTAATTCCTCACATGTTATCTCTCTTTTAGTAAAACTTGCTTTCGGGTGGATGTTTGCGATCTCTTCAGCCATCTAGTTTGTTAAGGCTATCGGTTCATGTTTTTGTTAAAACTTATCTATATGTTTAACTAGTTTGTTAAGGTGAATTATCTACATGTTTAACTAGTTTCTTTGACTTTTGTAACAATAAATCTAACTAGTTAACCATTTCCAGATCATACTATAAATTAGATCTACAAATCATGAAAAAGAGACGTTAGAAACAAAATAGAACTGTTTGAGGAGTGAAGAGGTTTTAACTCTCATGAGCTCTTGTTCTGAAGATTCTGTGTTGGCGAGTATGTCGACGACACTGTCACTTACTCAGGTTCCTGAAGATTTTTCTGAAAATTATGTGTTGACGACTGTCTCTTCGACACAGTCGCTTGCTTAAGTTTCTGAAGATTTTGTGTTGCCGATACAGTCTTCAACATAGTAGCATACTTCACTTTGCCGACTTCATGGCTTACTCAAGTTTCTGAATATTACATGTTGATTACTGTGTCGCCGAGACCAAGGCTTTAAATTAAAAAATTTGGAACTGTATTTGTAAATAAATTATTAATTTATTTCTATTTTACTACCACCAGACTATCTCGATTTCAGATGAAGGGGCATCTAATCCAATTTGGCTGAACAAAAACCAAACCAATAAACCAACAATTCACAAAACAAATATTTATAGGCTATTAAGATATTTTAAAAAGATTTATTAGCTTTTTATAAGCTTTTATTAGATTTGAATTGGATAATTTATATTGTATACAAATTATATTACTATTTACGTGAGTAAGGTGGACTTTATCCACATAGCCTAATAAAAGAAGATAAAGACATATAGGTTATAATTAGAGAAACTAAAACAAGTGTTAAAAAAAACAGATAAGTTCTAATATGGCAGAAACACAGTACGTAGGGTAATATTGGGTTTGGGTTGGATAATCTATAGTTTATACAAACTATATTATTATTTACCTGGGGTAATCTGGTGTTTATTCATATAACTTAATAAAATATTTATTAAGTCCACTTGCAAAGTTTCGGTACCTCAAATTTACTAAGTTTCTTCGTCAATCATCGATGGGTCGTCATAAGTTGCTGATACAATAGCTCTATACCCTAGTAAGGACGAGGAGAACCCTTCGGGTATCGGCATGACTTCCTAATCTGTGTTATTAAATTTTTCTCAAATTTGTACCCTCATTAACCACTATGTATGCAGTTGTTACAAAACAAACTCGTATTGTGTTTGTTTTGTGTAAACATATGCAACGGTGTATGGCAAGTTCGGGCCCCAACCGGTCCCACCATCAACAACCAAGAGCTTGGCAACCAAAAGACATTCCACATCACCTAGACGGTGATGCTAAGATGGACCAGCACATGCATGATCAAGCGAATCCCACCAAAAGTTCACTTCCCATATATGGCCGATTTCTCAATACCCCAAAACATGAAATAGGAAGTCAAAGAGTCATTTAAACCCTAGTTTGACTTTGACGAAGGAGAAACAATTATGGACCCTACGGAAACGATTCTAAACCCTTCAAGGTTGCCTTACCGAATAGTCACGACCGTTCAGCGAACCATTGTCTCTTTTCACCCAACCATCGCATCTTTTCACCCATCCCAGCGAATGGGTGCGAGTCGTGACGAGGAGAACCCTTGGGGTATCGGACTTCCTAATCTGTGTTATTCAATTCTCCTTAAATTTGTACCCTCATTAACCACTATGTATACAGTAATTAGAAAACAAGTATGTGTTTGTTTTGCGTAAACATATGCGACAGTGTATTGTTAAACAAATTTGACACGTAGGATAATGCCAGGTTTGGATTGGATAATTTATATTTATACAAACTATATTACTATTTATATGGGTAGGTGGAGTTTATCCACATAGCCTAATAAAATAGGATAAAGACATATAGGTTATAATTAGAGAAACGAAAGCAAGTGTTATAAAAAATAGAGAAGTTCTAATATGGCAGAAACACAGTACGTAGGGTAATATTGGGTTTGGGTTGGATAATCTATAGTTTATACAAACTATATTATTATTTACCTGGGTAACGTGGATAATCTAAAGTTCCTTTATCAGTACCTTAAATTTACCAAGTTTGTACCTCAAACATCGATGGGTCATCATAAGTTGCTGATACAATAACTCTATACCCTAGTAAGGACGAGGAGCACCCTTGGGGTATCGGCATGACTTCCTAATATGTGTTATTAAATTCTCCTCAAATTTTTACCCTCATTAACCACTATGTATGCAGTAATTAGAAAACAAGCATGTGTTTGTTTTGTATAAACATATGCGACGGTGTATGGTTAAAGAAATCTGACACGTAGGATAATGCCAGGTTTGGATTGGATAATTTATAGTGTATACAAACTATATTACTATTTACGTGGGTAAGGTGGACTTTATCCACATAGCCTAATAAAATAGGATAAAGACATATAGGTTATAATTAGAGAAACTAAAGCAAGTGTTAAAAAAAAAAACAGATAAGTTCTAATATGGCAAAAACGCAGTACGTAGGGTAATATTGGGTTTGGGTTGGATAATCTATAATTTATACAAACTATATTATTATTTACCTGGGGTAACCTGGAGTTTATCCATATAACTTAATAAAATATTTATTAAGTCCACTTGCAAAGTTTTGGTACCTCAAATTTACCAAGTTTTTTCGTCAATCATCGATGGGTCGTCATAAGTTTCTGATACAATAGCTCTATAACCTAGTAAAGACGAGAAGAACCCTTGGGGTATCGGCATGACTTCCTAATCTGTGTTATTAAATTTTCCTCAAATATGTACCCTCATTAACCACTATGTATGCAGTAATTAGAAAACAAACTCGTATTGTTTTTTTTTGTAAACATATGCGATGGTGTATGGCAAGTTTGGGCCCCAACCGGTCCCACCATCAATAACCAAGAGCTTGGCAACCAGAAGATATTCCACATCACCTAGAGGCTCTCAATATATTAGCGTATAAGAATAGATTTTTTATTGTTTGATGAAAATATTAGCGTATTTTTATTCTATATCAATAAAAGTATGAATGTAATATTAATTACTAAATTAATGTCTAACTTTAATTTGATTTTATTATAACTGAAAAATTACTATTCAAGTTTTTTTTATCAACAATTTCTTTCATTCATTTGATGTAATGTGATCATAATGTTAAGGTGATACAATGAATCAAAGAACATAATGATAAGTAAAGTATGTAGAAGAAGTATCGAGCTCTTTGGTTATACGATCATCTACTTGACTATTTTGACGAAGAACCCAATTAACTTGTGCTTCCAAAAACTTTTCTTGCCATTATTGAATATCGCATATCCAATTGTGTAATTCAAAGTGTTGCTCTATTCCTTTGATCTAACGACTTATTGTGTAATTATCACCTTCGAAAATAATTGTTGATATCATTTACTCCAAGCATATTGAATTGCTATTAATAGAGCTTGTAAATATGTTTCAAGTGTCGATTTACATACTCGACCAATACTATATCCGGCTTCCACATAGAATCCTTCTGAGTCTCTAATGATCAAAGCATTCCTGATGGTATACTATCTTGTTTGAAACAACAATCATAATTGCAGTTAATAAATCCTTGTGGTGGTCTTTTCCATTGAGTTACGCTTCTGATTTGTGAACGATGACGACGCGTCGTTGGAGATGTTGCTATACATTCTCTAGTTTCTCTCTCAGCATGTTGATTGTCTTGTCGCCAATTAATGTTTGTTCTTTGGTAGATTAAATTTTTTCGACTCTTTCAGATTCTCCAAAGCGTTCAAAGGGGAAGTTGTCGCTGAAAGCCTGATTGATTGTGGTTAATATTGTTGTCAATAATTGCTTGAAACTCCTCTTCAAAAGATGCACTTAAATCCAACAGAACCGAATTCGTGATATTCGAGCTTCGCCAAATTGCTTTCACATAATCACAACGGAAAAATAAATGATCCACAGTTTCCTCCTCAAAACAACACCTTCGGCATTGAGCATCTCGAATAATTCCTCTATGCTTAAGAACCTATCTTATCACCATTGCTTCTGAAAGTAGACGCCAAAAGAAATGTTTGATCTTAGGGGGCTGAATGTAACATCCAAATGGCTTCTTTCATACGTATATTTCCCCGTGGAGATGCAATGTGGTGAATCAATTATGCAAAAACTTGTTTTTTGCATCATTTGCTTCTTACAAAATTTGAGAATCAATTATGTGAAAGAAATTTTATTAAAATTTGCAGTTTTAGTTTGCAACTAAAATTATAAAATTCAATTCACCAAAGTTTTGGAAAATAAATAAAGGGACATTTACAAAAATGCCACTTTTACTATGTCACTTTTCAAATATGCCACTCTTGTATTATTTTCTTACGAACATGGCACATAAATATATGTTTAAAAATTTTATATCTCAAATTTTTCAATTTAAAAAAATGTTTTCATCCCTCACAAACCTTAAACCTAAAAAAGTGAAACCCTAATATAACATAGTTAACCCAAATATAAATAATTTAAAAATTGAGAAAAAGTGATAGTGGCATTTTTGAAAAATGACATGTCAAAAGTGGCATATTTTGAAAATTCCCATAAATATATGAGTAGCTAATAGCTATATAGTAAAAATAAATCAAATTTAGTTAGAAAATGGAAAATAAACTAATTATTTAGAAATATGTGACAAAATTAATAGAAAAGAGACAAACCAATTAATAACGATGAGACTTCTCCTAATGGTCTTACACTTTTCATGTTTTTTTATTTTTTCACATGTTATAAAATATTTATAAAATTAGAATTTAAATAGGAACATGAGAATTTCATTCAACAATATTTGAGAAATTTAGACTAGCAAAATAAATTATTTTCAATATAAATAGAAAATCAAATTATTTTGAAATGACTGATCAAAATTTATAGGAAACCAAACAAAAAAAAAACAAAAAAAAATTAGTTTTTAAATTTATTTTGTATCAACTTTATTTTTCTTATTTTGTTTAATTTTATGGGTGATTTGGTTTTTTTTTTAAATCTTTTCGAATTTCATATTTTACAGCTGATAAAATATTTTATCAAAAACCCTATATAAGCGTGTCCTTTAATTAGTGTTGTATAATTAACAATGATCCTAATGAATTAGTATTTTATTTGGTTGCTTACCAGAGACGTGCAATATAAGTTTACAAGGCATACATTGGCTGGCATCTTCCAACCTCTAAAACAAAAACATCTGTTTCCATTATTAGGACGGTTAGGGCCCACCCACCACCGTTTCCATTTTTTGTTTCTTCCTCCTAAAATGTGCATAAAATTTGGGTTATTCTTATACAGGATCCTCACAAATAGTTACTAAGATTTGTTAGCCTAATTCTCCTAAAAAATATTGTATTAGATACAAAATGGATGGACGTAAACGAAATCAGTTTAGATATAAATAAATTAAGCGAAATCTCGAAAACGGAAAAAAAAAAAAAAAAAACCCATGTGAGTGAAGTTAATAAAAAAAAATGAAAAAGTGATGTAAATAGTCAAACATGCCCTTTAGCACACGCTTCACGTGAGACGCACGTGCCAATAAAGCCCTTTTCACCTTCTCCTCTACTTGTTCATCTTCTTCCTTCCGCATCCTTCGGACAAGAGAACCAAAGAAAAATAATAATAATAATAATGGCGAGTCGAAAGAGAGAAGAACGCAATACCTGAGAGATTCGTGCGTCGACGACTTAAGAGAAACATCATTTACTAATAATTATTATTTTGTTGATAATAATTGTTAATTAGAAATAATTTTAAGATAGGAAACTAAAAAAAAAAAAAAAAGAGTGGTGGTGGAGGTGTTTGATGGGTGCTAGTCACAGCACCAAGGTTAACAATAGTAATCATTCTCATTCTCGGAATGTTTCGAATCATCTAAGCAATAGCTCTCGGCACTCTGCCTCAACTGATCGATTATCTGTGAGTGATTTGCGGTCTCAGCTCTCAACCATTTACAAAAATCACGAAGAAGAAGAAGACGAAGACGAAGACGAAGAAGAAGAAGAGGAAGAAGGACGAGCCAAAGAGAAAGCAGCAGCAGAAGAAGAAGAAAGATTTGCCCTTGTTAGAGATTTTGATTTGTCGTCTTTGAAGAGCATTAGGGTTCTAAGGAGGAATTACATTCTAATGGATCCTCATAAAAAGGTTCGTTTTTAATTCTTAATCGTTTGTGGGTATTCTCGTATGGATCTGTCGTTTCATTTTCATCTGTTTGATTGCTTTCTCCAGATTCAAAATTGAAATCTTGAATTGATTTTGAACCTCATAGGTCTTGTTGCCTTTTTTGTGAATTGGAAGGAACTGTAGCAAACCATTGTTTCAATTACTGGCTTTGTCAATATTTGTTCAAAAGTCTCAGATTTCAATACTTGTATGTTGTGGAAAATGCTACATTGTGGATTGTGTTTCATTTGCCTCGGCTATGAATTGGATTTTGATGGCTTCTGGTCTGATCCTGAAACTATGGCACCTTAGTTATATGTTGAGAAGATATATGTGATCTCTAGAGTTTGGAGA
The DNA here is from genome assembly GCA_963576765.1 of Draba incana. NCBI lineage: Eukaryota > Viridiplantae > Streptophyta > Magnoliopsida > Brassicales > Brassicaceae > Draba > Draba incana. Next base: position 14,710,853 of record OY755213.1, on the reverse strand, counting down.
GCTTGCTGAAATGCTTCATTATTGATTTGGATTCTTCTTGACTAGGTTTTTGAGGTCATTTTATGGTGTCATGTTTGTACAAACACAGGTTGCACTGGAGACGGAGTTCTTTACAGAGTACGGTGAAGCCAGTCGATACCAAATCCAAGAAGTTATCGGGAAAGGAAGTTACGGGGTTGTGGCATCTGCAATCGACATACATACAGGCGAAAAGGTTGCCATAAAGAAAATCAATGATGTGTTTGAGCATGTATCTGATGCAACACGGATTCTAAGAGAGATCAAGCTCCTCAGGTTGCTCCGGCATCCTGATATAGTGGAGATAAAGCATGTAATGCTTCCTCCTTCGCGTAGAGAATTTAAAGACATTTATGTTGTTTTCGAGTTGATGGAATCAGATCTTCACCAAGTTATCAAGGCGAATGATGATCTTACACCTGAGCATTACCAGTTTTTCTTGTACCAGCTTCTCCGTGGTCTGAAATTTATACACACAGGCGAGTTCTTGGGTTGTGTTTTCTTAGTCCCTTTGTCCCGTTCCTGCTTTTATACTCAACCTGAAGAAAACATCTCTTTTACTTTGTTGCAGCCAATGTGTTTCACCGTGATTTAAAGCCCAAAAACATTCTAGCTAACTCTGATTGCAAGCTGAAGATTTGCGACTTTGGGCTTGCCCGTGTGTCGTTTAATGATGCACCTTCGGCTATATTCTGGACTGTATGTTAGAGACTGAAATCATAATTTTGTTCATTTTCATTAGTTAATTTAAGTGTTGTGTACTAATGAGATTCGCTTCTTTGCAGGACTATGTAGCTACAAGGTGGTACCGTGCACCAGAACTTTGTGGCTCTTTCTTCTCGAAAGTAAAATCCAACTCTCTATCTTCTTTGTGTAGAAATTACATGTTTCGCTTATTATGACAATACAATCTGAGAATTAAATTTGTACCTTTTGTCCTTTCTCTGCTGGTAGTATACTCCTGCCATTGATATATGGAGCATAGGATGCATATTTGCCGAAATGCTCACCGGGAAGCCGTTGTTTCCTGGGAAGAACGTGGTGCACCAATTGGATATTATGACTGATTTGCTTGGTACTCCTCCACCGGAAGCTATTTCAAGGGTTAGTTGGTATTAGTCAGTTTAACATTCATCTTTTTCATTCTTGGTTACAACTTGGCAAAGCATGGAGTTTTAGTACTGAAGCTATGACTCGTTGCTTACTAGTGCTTTCCAGCCACAGTTTTATGGCAATTAGTTTAGGCCTGGCCTCAGATTAGATTCATATAGCCCATAAATATGAAAATATTAGTTCTATAAGATTACTAGACCAGGGCTGGACCAGTTTTTTAAAATTCTTGTAATGATGATCAACGTTTTGTTTTGTTGCAGATTCGTAATGAAAAGGCAAGGAGATATCTCGGCAACATGAGGAGAAAACCGGCAGTTCCGTTCACTCACAAATTTCCTCATGTAGACCCATTGGCTCTTCGCTTGCTGCACCGTCTTCTTGCATTTGATCCCAAAGACCGTCCCACAGCTGAAGAGGTAAAACTCATCTATAGTAATTTTTTCTAGCGTTTGCATTTCAAAGTTCCAGACCTTTTAGGACATGAGTATTTATATATACATGTGTGTGTGTATATACAGGCACTGGCAGATCCTTACTTCCATGGTCTGGCAAACGTGAATCGGGAACCATCTACTCAACCGATTTCAAAGCTTGAGTTTGAGTTTGAAAGAAGGAAGATAATGAAAGAAGACGTTAGAGAGTTGATCTATAGAGAGGTACACTGATTGGTTAAGCTGTGAAGAATTGTAAAATGTATCGTTGTTCCCACACTTATCGATCGGATAATAGTTTCTAACAAAACTGGAATGTGAAACAATGCAGATATTAGAGTATCATCCTCAGATGCTGCAAGAATATCTTCGAGGTGGAGAACAGACTAGCTTCATGTACCCAAGGTATATATTATAACATTTACAATCTGTATTCAAAAAGTAGTATGAATTATGAGAAGTAAGATACAGATTTTTGTCATGTAAATGAAAATGCAGCGGTGTTGATCGGTTTAAGAGACAATTTGCACATCTGGAAGAACATTATGGTAAGGGTGAGAGAAGCGCTCCTCTTCAACAACGACATGCTTCCTTGCCTAGGTACATTGGTTTGTTTAAAACTTGTCAGATTCTGCCGGTTCTTATAAAATTTGCATCATCACATTTCGTCGTGTTGTGTTTGATACTTTTTTTTTGTTTCAGAGAGAGAGTCCCTGCTCCTAAGGAAGAGAATGGATCACAAAATCACAATATCGAGAACAGACCTGTAGCTTCTTTAGCCACAACACTCGAAAGCCCTCCAAATTCTCAACAAAATGGGTCAGATTACACGAATGGAATAATCCAGACGGGTTACAGTGCGCGATGCTTGCTGAAAAGTGCCAGCATCAGTGCATCTAAATGCATTGGCGTGAAACAAATAAACAAATCCGAGGTAAAGATCAAGAACCATTTAAATATATATACTTTTTCTTCACATTCTTGATTCATATTCTTGATATTTGCAGCTCGGGAAATCGAACAACGATACGGTTGATGGTTTGTCTCAAAAGGTTGCAGCGCTCCACACTTGATTTCGGATAGTGGGGAGTGAAACTTGTTGCTAACAATAGACGGCTGATTCTACGATTCTTAATACACATCTCTCACGGAGAGCACGAAGAAGAAGAAGGATAAATTATGGTATGCGTATCTGGTTCTGTGCTTAAGGCATGTACAAACTAATCTTAATATACTACTGAGAGACATAAATTATGAACAAAACAACCTTAACTTTCATTGTCTTAAATTTGCTCACCGATTCGAATTGTATTAAATGAATTGATTTATGGTTGTTCGTACGCCTAGTATAATTACGGTGGCTGCTGTTGATTTAAGAAGAATTGTGAAAATACCCCATATGTTTGGCTTTATTACGCGCTAATCCCTGGACTTATTTTTGACAAGTATTTGATCCCTTATTAGCAGGGCCGACCATGAGGGTAAACGGATAAAACTTATGCTTGCGGTTCTCATATCGATCTTCATATTTTTAATAACAAATCGGTCCTCAAATCCTAAAAATTTCTTTAGCTTAATGGTCAAATCGGTTTTTTTTTTTTTAGCTTGCGTCCTATTGAAGCTCAGGGCCGGCCCTGCTTATTAGGCGATACAAATTAATTATATACATTTTCTTGACTTATATGGATTTAATATATGGAGCTAGTTGAAAAAAAAAACATTTTCTTGACTCAAACTAGTATGTATGTAATTGTATGTTTTACTGTATGATAATAATTCCATCCTCCAATTATATAGAATCATTTGTGTGTACTGTTCATTTTCTTCTTTTTGGTCGTTCAATTAATTGCTTTTTCTTTGTTCTCTTTCGGTTTACTAATGGCTTTAGAGCTGGGTGAAAATAACTATTACTAGCTGTACTTTATATCATAAATAAAATTAAAATCATCAAATTTAAAGTAGTACATTATTGTAAAAAAGAAAAATTTAGTTTCTTCTTTTTCTCTATAGTCTCTATTCAGAGTGACTTATTTTGATACTATGAAATTTGAACACAGTGAGCTTACTAATTTACCATACGTAACTCATGTGATGTAAGTTGAATATTTTGTGACGGCAAAAAAGAAAGAAATCCGTGTTATATATATGGCGTTCCCGAGAAAGGGTTTTGTAATGTTAGATTTTACGCAGCTTTCACTATCTATAACCATTCGCGTGCCTGACTTCACCTTTTTAACATGGAGCTCCACATAATTCTTTTTCCTTTATTCTCCAAAAAGAGTACTTTGTTGTGGGAAAATGGATATATAAGTAAATTTCTATGACCGTAATATATTAGTTTCGAGATAAATCCTTGTTTTATTGGATTTAAATGCATTCGTATAATAGAGACATGTTGGTGTTGATATTTCAAATACAGAGAAGAAAGTTAAAGGACAATAAAAAGTCCATGTGAATAGAGTTCTTTTCTTTTGATATAGATAAATAAGGGTAGAATTTTTGTTTAAGAGAAAAAACGTTTGATACACCTCAGAAGTTTAATTGAAAATGACAAAACACATAATGATAGTCATATAATGAAATTTATTTCATAACTTCTAAGAGAACCCTTCCAAGCTTTATGTATCGGAGTTATAAAAATACAGTGAACTTGTGGATCAGTCATCTCTGTGGTCTTTCAAGTATTAATGCAAAGAGCCAAACCCTAATCGTCCGTGAGGCACATCTTAATTATTCCATTATTTAAGCAAGACCATTCAGTTTAAGCTTATTAATACTCTAATAACTTTATTTCATAACTCATTAACTAAGATTCCATGAATTACGAATAATAATAATTTTTAATTATTATTCTGAAAAAAACAAAGACAACAAAAGAAATTCACAATTTATGCAAAAGGTACAATTTAATTTTGTTTCTTCAATCAACTAAAATTATTAAAACCCAATAAATAAAAAAAGTTACTAGTTGTATAATTTGTATTAAATTGGTATCGAGATCCCATTTGTGATATTTTATTACAACATCTCTTCCACTCTCTCACTCTTTGTCCCTCTCTTCTCTCTATCTCTCTCTGTCTCCATTATTCCAGCGATGTTCCAACACGCGCCGTCTTCCACATCCCTCATCTTCTTCTTCTTCTTCACCATCCTCTTACACGTTTCACCAAACCCAACCCAAAACCCAGACCCAATCACCGTCCAACCATTCCGGGTCAAATCATCCCCACCCGCTACCATACCCGCATTCCCGGAGCAATCCGATTTCTCCGGTTGCCCACTAGATTTACCAGAAGACCTCTTCCACGGCATCAAATCATCCTGTACCGGCAAAAAACTCCACAAAGCCAAATGTTGCCCCGTGCTAGGCGCGTGGCTTTACTCTGCTTACTCAACTACGGCTCTAAGCCGTTCGATTTCGAGAACCGCTTCGGAGGAAGATATGCCTTTGCTTCCAGATGATTCGGAGACTTGTATTGATGGATTAGGGAAATCTCTGAGAAGGAGAGGGATTGAGTTAGCGAGTCCTAACGAGACGTGCGACGTCGTTTACTGTTACTGTGCAATCAGATTGCATCATTTGAGTTGTTCGGAAGCTTTTAGTGTGAATGAGGAAGGGAAGCTTGTTGGTGACGAGAGTGTTGATAGGTTAGAGTCTGATTGTTTGAGTGGGAACCATAACAATGCTGATAGATTCTCTTCTCTTAGTGGCTGTAACAAGTGCTTGAACAGTCTCTATAAGGTAACTTTTTCACTAAATTTGGTTGATTTTTTTTGTTTGGATTCACAATTTTGTTAGCTTTATATGATGTTTTGATACCATTTAGTATATACTGATTAGGATAGTTTTTTTGGGTGAATGAGGAATGTAGTGATAAGGTCAGGGTCTGGTCCAAAGCTGATAACTTTAATGATATTTGGTGTTTATAACATTAGGGTTTTTACTATTTGAGTGAGTGAGTGAAGATTTGGAATGATATAATCTAGGATTCTTTCTGATCTCTTCATCATCCATGGCGATTGGTAATTTGGAAAAGTCTTCTTCTTTAGCTTTTTGTTCTTTTCCTATCTGACACACACACACACCTACGCGCTTATAGAATCCGTGATCTCCACGCATTATGATTTCATTCTTGCATCTTAATCACTAATTCCACATTAGCCCCTAGTTTCCACTTTCTTACTTTCTAAAAGCCTAAATCAAGCCCTAATCGAAATAAACAAACACTTTTGTCTTTTGTTTCTTTTGTGCAGCTAAACCCGAAGAAAACTTCAGGAGCAAGAAACCCATCAAAGGAAGATAGAAACAGAACAACGAAGATGCATAACAAAGACTGTCTACTAATGGGTCTCACTTGGCTTCTTGCTAAGAACCGTACGGCTTACTTTCCGACTGTAACTTCCGTCCTACGAGCCGTTATGCTTAACCAAAACAGCGAGCCACGGTCATGTGCTCTCGGCAGCGACGGTATGCCTTTAGCCGTTGACTCTTCCGAATTCTCCAATGGCTCGTCAACTTCACTTCAGTTATCGCATCACTTGGTCCACTTCTTACTTTACACCGTCATCTTATTAGTCTTACTAAGATCGTGGTTGTTACATGATTTGCCGAGAAAATTTAAGTGAATCAGATAGAGAGAAATTATGTTGTGGCTTGGATTCTGTCTTTGTAAATTAGTTTTGTTTGTTCTTGTTTGTTATTGTTGTTTTAGCCATTTTGTATTAACATTACATAAAAAAAATGGACAATTCTCAAAAATACTACACTTTTAATTTTGTTTCCAAAACTATTATCAATTTTAAAAATTCCAAAATACCACTTTTTCAAAAGTTCTAAAAATATCAAAAAATTAAAATTAACTTAAAATATTCAAAACTAAATCCTAAACTTTAAACCTACACCCTACCCCTAAAACTATATCCTAATTGTACAATAGCTAATACAAACCCAAAATTCAAATTCTAAACATTTCAAATTCAATTTTCGTGTTTGTGGTAATTTTGGAACTTTTGATTTTTTTTTTTTTAAACAGTATTTTTGGAACTTTTAAAAATTAATGGTATTTTTTGGAAACAAAACTTCAAAGGGTAGCATTTTAGGAGAATTTCTCAAAAAGAAATCGTAGTATTTTTATCAATTTTTTTATTGAAAGTTTCAAAATTATACAACTATATTTTCGGTCAGATTCCCAATTATACGTAACCAATCAAAAGTATTATAATTTTTGGATGAGAAGAATAATAGAGAAAGTCATGTGAGTAATGGGGACGAGGTGGTGTGGCTGGTTTGAGAGAGACAGAGAGATGCGACCAAGAGATGTGAAGCCCCACGACTGATATTTTCATTTTGTCATACAGTTTTATAATATTTCATTCAAAAATCGAATTGTTCCCTTCATTAAAATCTTGGATTTTTTGATAAAACTTCTGGTGTATTTAGAAAACATATTAAATGATTCACTGGATACGCATTAATGCAAATATAGCTGGATTGGGCTCAAATAACTGACCCATGGGCCGTTTGTTTTCTTCTTTTTCGAAAATATAATTTTCACTTTTGTTAGACTTTTAAACCTCTTCACTTGTAAATTGTAGCATTTTCAATGATAAATGACAATTAATTTGAATGTATTCAAATTAATTTTGTGTTAACATTGATGCTATTAACTCTTTTCCCTTTGTTATTAATCCATTTTGTTTGCGATGATGACAATGATTAATAAATTAATTCTGTAATTAAATAAAACAAATAAACAGCTAACGTCAAAACTCAAAAAGACTCAAAACCGTTCTTCCCTATTCTCCTCGTCTGTTCTTCACGATCCTCCAAAACCCAAAACCAATACAATCAAACGAATCGCTTCCAAGTCCTCGATCATGGAGCTCGCCGAAACCTACGCCTGCGTTCCATCAACGGAGAGAGGTCGAGGAATTCTAATCTCTGGTGACTCGAAATCCGACACAATCCTCTACACCAATGGTCGATCCGTCGTGATTCTCGACCTCAACAATCCGTTAAAGGTATCTATCTACGGCGAGCATGCTTACCCAGCTACGGTGGCTCGATACTCCCCGAACGGCGAGTGGATCGCGTCGGGCGATGTATCGGGGACTGTTAGAATCTGGGGGACTCATAACGATCATGTGTTGAAGAAGGAATTTAAGGTTTTAGCTGGGCGGATCGATGATCTTCAATGGTCGGCTGATGGGATGAGGATCGTTGCTTCCGGTGATGGGAAAGGGAAATCTCTTGTTCGTGCTTTCATGTGAGTCTTTTTGGTAATGAGATTGAATTTGATTTTGAAAACAGAGAAATGGCTCAGTGAAGTAGAATTGCGTCTGACTTCTGACATAAAAATCTGTGATTTTGGTATGAAATGTGTTGAATTGTATCGAATTAAGATGATCTGATTTAGGGGATTCAAATTCTATCAACTTTTCTTCAGTTGACTTTGATCGATTACTGGATGATTGGTACTGTTTTGTTTTGTTTGACTGGAAATGCCTAAGGGAATGTTTACCTTTTTATTAGGTGGGATTCAGGATCAAATGTGGGAGAGTTTGATGGACATTCTAGGCGAGTTCTTAGCTGCGCGTTCAAGCCAACAAGACCGTTTCGTATTGTAACCTGTGGGGAAGATTTTCTGGTGAATTTCTATGAAGGTCCTCCTTTCAAGTTCAAGCTCTCAAGCAGGTCAGATATTTAAAACAGACGGTCCATTTCTTCATTTCCCTGCTTGTGTGTTACCGAATTGTTTACGAGTTTGTTGTTTGTTGGTCGACAGAGAGCATTCCAACTTTGTCAATTGTGTGAGGTTTGCACCAGATGGAAATAAGTTCATTACTGTAAGTTCAGATAAAAAGGGAATCATATATGATGGCAAGACTTGTGAGAAACTCGGAGAACTCTCATCTGACGATGGGCATAAAGGTAGCATCTACGCCGTTAGCTGGAGTCCTGATGGTAAACAGGTACTAACTAAATTGTAGATGCTGTCATATTAGACTGAAACTACATCAGGCTTGAACAGGGTCTATTCGAATAGCATATGAAATTAATTGGTCTAACCTGCTGTAGTCTGTTGATACACTAGCTATACAACTGTGGCCTAGAGTTTGGCTGTTTATTTGGAAACTCAAATGGGATATATTCTACATTTTAGTTCTTGATTACTGTATGGTTGATGCTACGCCTGTACTCACGTGTTGTATATGTTTGAATCATCAATCAGGTTCTCACTGTATCTGCAGACAAGTCAGCTAAAGTATGGGAAATTTCAGATGATGGTAACGGGACATTGATGACCACATTGAATTGTCCTGGATCATCAGGAGGAGTGGACGATATGCTTGTCGGGTGTCTTTGGCAGAACGATCATATTGTCACTGTTTCTCTTGGTGGTACAATTAGCATATTCTCAGCTAGCGATCTTGATAAATCCCCGTTTCAGGTGTCGGGACATATGAAGAATATCTCTTCCTTATCTGTGTTAAAAGGAAATGCTGACTACATACTATCTGGTAGCTATGATGGTCTGATATGTAAATGGATGCTAGGCCGTGGTTTTTGCGGTAAATTGCAGCGGACACAAAACTCTCAAATAAAGTGCTTTGCTGCTCATGAAGAAGAGATTGTGACCTCTGGATTTGACAATAAGGTATTTGGTTTTCACATTTAGGACTTTTCACCTTCATGTCTGCGACTAACTCACATTCTTTCACTCTTGGTACTTATCCAGATATCCAGGATATCTTATAAAGACGATCAATGCACAAACGAAGAGTCTATCGACATTGGAAATCAACCAAAAGATCTAAGCCTTGCACCACTCTCACCCGATCTTCTTCTGGCGACCTTTGAATCAGGAGTTGTGTTTCTCCGTGGTGAGAAAGTAGTGTCAACCATCGACCTTGGATTCACTGTCACTGCTTTGGCAGTAACACCTGATGGAACCGAAGCCGTCATCGGTGGCCAAGACGGTAAACTTCACTTGTATTCTATTAACGGCGACTCCCTCACTGAGGAAGCAGTTCTTGAGAGACATAGAGGCGCCATTAGCGTCATACGTTACTCTCCGGATTTATCTATGTTTGCATCAGCTGATTTGAACAGAGAAGCAGTTGTGTGGGACAGAGTCTCCAGAGAGGTAATTACCATTATTTAGAACTTTTCCATGAATCTCCAACACAAACACTGATCGTAGATCGTCTATTTTTAAAACAGATAAAACTCAAGAACATGTTGTACCATAGCGCCCGCATAAACTGCTTAGCCTGGTCTCCAAACAGCACTATGGTTGGTACAGGATCCTTAGACACATGTGTGATTGTATATGAAGTGGACAAACTTGCTTCCGCACGCATTACCATAAAAGGAGCTCACTTAGGTGGAGTTTATGGTCTAGGTTTTGCTGATGATTCCCATGTTGTGAGTTCTGGTGAAGATGCTTGTATCCGGGTTTGGAGCTTAACTCCGCAATAAGACTTGAGGTAATTATAAAGATAATCTGTGTAAACTCTGTCTTGTCTCATTGGAAAATCTTCGTACTGCTTTTGTTGATCGTATCGACGCTTTGGATCTTTGGTTTGGTCGTTACTGTGTGTAATCTTTTGTATTGTGGAAGATGATACTCTGTTTTTTGTTTTGTTTCTGAAAACGAGAATGGGACTTGGGATTGGATTTTGTACCTTCTTATGATTTTTGAATGATTTTGGCCCCTGTCATATTTGATCATTTCTTACCAAAATCAGTATACAGTAGAACCTCAATAAATTAATACTTTCTAAATTAATAAACTATTCGGGTTCCAAGTTGGACCAATATAAAATTTGACGAAATCGATAAGATTATAATTTTTTTAAAACTCCTACATAAAATATTTTTATGATCACAATTATAATCCTATGCGTATATATAGAAAAAATAATTTAGTAATGTGTGATTATTGTGTTGTATTTTCCCTCTTAATGTTGAAATCTTGTTAGAACTAATCTCTAATTTTTCTTATTGCATCAAAAATATATGTTACTGTAAAATTAAACTTCCTCAAGTTGAAGAGTTCTATACGTCGAGATACTTCCAAAACTATAATTATCTCGTTTTAAACATTATCATCATAAACAAAAATTGTAGCCGCAATTTTTGCTGTTTTGCATATGATTAAGCTTATTTTGTAATTGTCTCTTTCGATAAACCCTTTGATCACAATTCTAAAATGCCTCATGAGACATGCGGATGGTATCGTTTTTGTTAAGAATATATGTGTTTCCCTTTCATTTGTATGCGATGCTGATTAATGTTTGCCTTGTGTTTTAAGCGCGACAATGATTCACTTCGAGACTCACCTGTAAACGTTTTAGTCTATCTGGTGGCGCGAATGACCTAAACGTCTTTGAAAACACTTCTTTGTTTTGCATTGGAGGCTCAGGTTCTCTTTTCAACCATGACAAATACATAATACGCAGTTAGTGTTTGTTCCTCATTTCTGTAATTACCAAGTTGAAGAAAAGGTGGTTTTGTTAAACCCAAAAGAAAATATGGGACCTAAAATTTTGCCATTAGTCCCACCTCAAACCGAACTTATTCAACATATTTTGGATTTTTTTTCAATGTAATTGCCAAAGCTTTTTCTGTTTACATCAAATTCATTTGAACTTATGCTGTTCATCAAATTCACGGACCTTATTCTCCACAAAAATATAAAATAATTAAAAAATATGATGGACAAGTTCAAAGAAGACTTTGATACATATTCAAGAGTCAAAAACACCTATATTCAACTCATTTTTTTCTCCGTTTCATCCGTAAATTTTCAAAACATGAATTTCGAGAAAAATCATAGGTTCCATCACACCAATCCGCGTGATCTCATGACTTGAGTTCGTTTCTCTCTCTATATATATGCACCAATTTGCATTTTGAAATCCATTACAAAATGTATAACGGCGTGGTTTGCTTATTAACTTTGACTTTTCTTTTGCTCGCTGGATTATCAACCACAACATTGGTCCGAGAACAATACGAATCTCCAAAGCCAAGTAAGTTTTTTTTATTCCGGTATATATCAAATCCTATTGTAGTTTGGCTGTCGTTCAAAATTTCCGGCTTATAAAATAGGAAAGTAAATGTTTAACACAATATTATCAATACTATTAATCGAGGAGTAATGATAACCGTTAGGGATACAATTGAACTTTATTTACTTAAATTGCCACTCGAAAATCAACTTTCTAAAAACTTTTCTGAAATTGAGAAGGGCAAATTCGGAAGAACAAATCAGGATCCAATTTCATACCCAATTACAAACGGATAAACACACGGATCCTTTATTATTAATTTGATTGGTCAGAATCTTGACCCGGATTTATTTGGGTCATAACATTAAATCACTAAATATTATAATTTCGGATTTTCCTATAATTACCCAATACTAAATGTGAGTAGTAATATTATAGGAAAATTTGAACCTATTAAATATAGACAATATTTCCGTAGATATTTTAGGAATCTTAAGGATGGAAATGCAATTCATACGGAGATTTAGTTATATCATTAATCACCTATATCCACTTAATTGTTTTGAAATGTTATTGACATTTCCAAAAACAAAAGTTGTGTAATAATGATATTACGTAATCAAGGCCAAACTAATAAGTTTACGTAAATTTAAAAGGTGTTCATGTGTATATAAAATATAAATCATTCAAAATATTAGTTTAAAGAGACTTATTCGTCTATCTTTTTAAAAAAATATTATTGACATTTTCAAAAAAAAAGAATTGTGTTGAAAACAAAAACGTGTATATATATATATATATATTGTTTTTATAAATCTTGGAATATTATTTTCTAAAACATAATCGTGGAGTATCTTCAAAATAAGTTTATAAAGATAGTGTACTTAAGAAAAGATTTTTTCAAAGATAGTGTATGATTAATTTAAATTTGAAATTAAAAAATTCGAAATATCTTGAAAGCCATATAATTGGAATAAGGAACTAATATTATTACGTAAGATTTCAGTTGAATGGTCAAGACATTATTCACTAAATAAATAATTTTTTTTTTTGCGTGCAGAAAATATTTTTTTCAAAGATTTTCCCCTTCATTTGCGGCTACACTAAATGTTAATTTTTCTTTCATTCCCTATATAAGATACATATTAGTCGACACCTCAAACTCAAAGCATCACTTTACCAATTTTTTTTTCTTTTGGCATCCAAACATTTACAATTTTATTATGTTTTTCCAATTTTTGTTTTAGCATGGTTGAAAACTAATTGATTTTTGTTTTTTATTTCTCATTTAGCAGGTTTATTGATTACATGGTATGTATATATCTTAGACTTATAGCTTCGGCTTCGCAAAGAGAATGAGAAGGAGAAGATCAGTACGTGTAGGAGACGTCTGTGTGAGATAATCAAATCTCTGAAACCAAAAATTCAACATTCATCACTAGCAATTTTAGGTTTATACAATTCTAACAATTTTTATGCAAGTGTTTGTCTATAATGATTTTACTTATGCACAAGTTCCTTCCATTTGGCTATTAGGATGATATTTCTTAAAAGTATGGCAGAGGATTGTAACTTCCAGTTTCAATTGTGTGATGATGTTGCTTAAAAGGACCAAAAAAAAAAACCAGAAATGAATTAAATGATGCATTTAATGATTTGCAAGTGTGTTGAACTTATCATGTTGTGTTTTTGTGTATTTTGTAACTTTCTGTTTTTTAATTAAGTATATCTTTCTGTTTTGTAATTGATTCATAGTATTTATTCTTTCTTGATTGTATAAAACATTTTTTTTGTTAAGTTTTTTTCTCCTCACCCACAATTCCCATTATCTTTGAAAACTGTATTTTTAAAAACAATAATTGAACTTTGATCTCTTTTATTTATATCTTCCAAACATTCAAGGGCAAAAATACTCTTACTTTTTCTACCATTTTTAGTTTTCAATTTCCTCACATACGACTCTTTTTCTTTGAGTTATATCTATGGCAACTATTGCTTTACAATGATAATGGAAAGGATCTCGAAGAATCTTAATTCTACAAGTGGAAAAACCAAAATAAAGAAGATCGATTAGAAGTTTCGAAGATGAAGAAGGAGCAATGTTAATTTTAAATTTTGTTGTAAAAAAACTTTAGGAAGCAAATATTATTTAGATTGGATACGATTTATGAGCTTTATGTTGTTGTAAAGCCGATTTTTTAGTGATCCATTAATAAAAAATTTCAGAAGATTTTAATAGCTATAGAAAAATTGTTTTTTTCAAAATTTACGTTAGATTTTAGTAGATACTAAAAAACCGACAATGAATAAATTAATAGTTTTTAAAATTATAAGTTGGATTTGTGACTAAGTTCTGCCCTAATGAGTGATAAAATTATGACGTTTAGATAGTCACAAACAATGACGATTTTGAAACATTTTTTTAGTACTAGGGGAAAATTGTGTTGGACATATATATTTTTATAAGGTTACAATCCATAATATTACATGAATTTCTATAAATGTGCATGTATAACTTATATTATTATCTCCACGGCTAATATCTATTTCATTTGTATTTTATGGTAATTTCAGAAAAACAAATTTTAGCGTGTCAATTAAAAAAATATATCTAAAACATTTATATAATTTGGAATAATTCTGATATTTACTATCATAGAGATATTAATATATGTGTTCGACATTATACCACAAGTCACTAAATAATTTTACAAAGAGGTAAGGACACATAAAAAGTTTTTAATAGGTTACTCATATCATCAATCATTGAGCCAATTGATATAACTTTTGTACAACCCAAATATTACATATCAATTGTCTTTGCCAAAAACCGTCGATTAGAGTAGACACAAACATACCTTAAAAAATAGAAGAATTGTGAGAAAAAGTGATTTTGATCAGAAGAAGATCTAGCTATGAAATGGTTTTGAAATCATAAATATTTTGCAAGGTTACAACATAAGCAAGAAGATCGATCATGCTTATAAGTCTTTATAAGCCGCCCCGAGTCCGACATTTATCTGAATTGTTGGTCATGTACTTCACAATAACTTTTAGTTTTATTTCCATACAATCCCTATTTTCTCGCAATTTCCATTGTAATATGTTTTAACATAATAAATAAAAAAACCGTGTTATCATACTAAAATATCATTATTTTTTTAAAAAAGTTCATACCCGCACATGATGCGGATCAATCACCTACATTAAGGAGCGACAATGAGAAAAGGAGAGAGGAACATAGAGATGCAGAGACAGTGAGAAAAAGTAAGAGAAAGAAAGACAGTGAGAGAGAAGAAGGTAGAGAGGGAGAAAGGAATGAAAGGGATTGGAGAGAGAAAAGGAGATGGAGATAGAGAGAGAAAGAAGAGGCAGGGGAGACAGAGAGAGATAGAGGGATGGGAGAAAGAGAGAGAGAAGGGCTATAATTTGGAGATGGAGAGACAATGAGAGTGAAAAGATAGAGAGAGAGTGAGAGAGGAGAGAGAAAGTAGACGTGATAGGATAAAAATATTTTAGCAAAAATTGCACAATGTTATTATTATGGGTCTAAATGTGTTCAAAATCATTGTTGTGGACTCTAATTTTCTTATAATTGATTTTGTCTAACAAAGATGGTCCTCAAATATACCTTAATTTTTAATGAAAAAGTATTCAGAAGTTTGCATTATTGAAAAGGTTATTTAAAAAAAAAAAAAATTAATGTGTCAATTAAAAAAAGGGTTAGTTAGCTGTTTAACAAAGAAAAGTTAGTTAATTCGGGAGGATGACGAGAGAGAGAGAGAGAGAGAGAGAGAGAGAGAGAGAGAGAGAGAGAGAGAGAGAGAGAGAAGGAGGCAGGATACAGACAAAGAGAGAAAGGGATAGGGAGAGGGAGGATAGGGAGAGAGAAGGGGGCTATTTTTAGGAGATAGAGAGACAGTGGGAGAGAAACGTGAGAGAGAGAGGAAAGAGAAAACATAGAGAGGAGTGAGAGAGGAGAGAGAAAGATGAGAGAAAAAGATAGTAGACGTAATAGACATAATAGTTTTGAGAGAGAGAGAGAGAGAGAGAGAGAGAGAGAGAGAGAGAGAGAGAGAGAGAGAGAGAGAGAGAGAAAGAAAGTGAAAGGAAAGAGGGAAAGAGAAAGGGATAAACTTTTGATGTTGAAAATGGTTAACAATTGCAAATGTACCTTAATTTTTTATGTTGAAAAATGTAAAAAATAGTTCAATAGTTGCACTTTTAAATGGTAATTAAAAAAAAAAAATTTTAGTGTGTCAATTAAAAAATGGTTAGTTAGCCGTATAACAAAGATAAGTTAGTTAATTAGAGAAAGAGACAAAAAAAGTGAGAGAGAAGGAAGGAGAAACTTTTGATGTTGAAAAGAGTAAACAATTTCAAATATACCTTAACTTTTGATGTTGAAAAATGTAAAAGAATAATTCAAACCTAAATTAAAAATTGCAAATGTACCTTAATTTTTTATGTTGAAAAATGTAAAAAATAGTACAATAGTTGTATTTTTAAACGGTAGTTTAAAAAAAAAAATTTATTGTGTCAATAAAAAAAGGTTAGTTAGCTGTATAACAAAGATAAGTTAGTTAATTAGAGAAAAAGACAAAAAAGTGTGTGAGAGAGAGAGAGAGTGAAGGAGGGAGAAACTTTTGATATTGAAAAAAGTAAACAATTGCAAATATGCCTTAAATTTTGATGTTGAAAAATGTAAAAGAATAATTCAAAAGTTTGCATTTTCTAAATGATAATTTAAAAAAAAACAAATTTTAATGTGTCGATTAAAAAAAAGTTAATTAGGTGAAAGTGAATTGGAGAGAGAGAGAGAGAGAGAGAGAGAGAGAGAGGTACACAGAGGAGTGAGAGAGATAAATGAATGACTGAGACGAGAGAGAGAGAGGGATTTAGGAGACGGAGAAAGAGATAAATAGGACTGAGAGGTAGAGAGAGAGAGAGGGTGAGAGAAACTTTTGATGTTGAAAAAAATAAACAATTGCAATATACCTTAATTTTTTATACTAAAAAATGTAAAAATATTCCAGTAGTTGTGTTTTTAAAACGGTAATTTTTAAAACAGCAAATTTTAGTGTGTCATTAAAAAAAGGTTAGCGACTTGTACAACAAAGAAAAATAGATAATTAGGGAAAGTCACAAAAAAGCGAGGGAGAGAGGAGAGAGAGGAGACAAAGAGAGTGGGAATGAAAGAGACAAGGAGAGAGATAAAGATAAATTTTTGATGTTTAAAGCAATAAACAATTTCAAATATATCTACACTTTTGATGTTGAAAAAATAATTTAGTACGATAATTTTTTATAAAAAAATTGAGTGTGCAAATTAAAAAAGGTTTGTTAGCTATATAATAAAGAAAAATAGTTAATTAGGGAGAGTGACAAAGAAGTAAGGTATTGATTAGGGACTACGGATACTCCTAACAATGAGTGATCAACCTTGTGAACATTCTCAAGCTTTTTTAAGTAAGATATTGGTAGTCTAATTTATGTTTTGATATAGGTTATGTAATGTTGTTATTGTTGTGTTGTTGTTTCTAATGCATGTTGTTGTTTTAATTTTTTTTCATAGTTGATTCAAAAGTATCGAAGAGTATGTAGGACGTACGACGACATATTACTTAATATGGCAAGGAATCCGTACCAAAGACGCCGTCTTGAGTTGAAGCGGCTTATTTTGGAGAACAAGATAAGACGCCTCCAATCTCCTTACACGGAATGGCAAATCCTTGATTTTGATAAAATAACACAATTACCATTTTGTATAACGAGTTTAATACATCTCTCTACAACACGTTCGGGTTTCGTTCCTCAAATCATCACTATTTTGATGATCAAATAAAAATTGTTATAATTATGTTTTATGAATTTCTTTTATTTAGCAAATTCTATTTTCATAACCAACACAAACTCATTTCTACACTTTATGCAGATTATGTTTAGTCCATACTTATCCTAACTTTCGTATCCCACGTACTACTACAAACCGATTTCTATACTTTCTAAATACAAATACTATGTTATAAGCAAATTTAGGTAATTGTTACATCCTATAGTCATTCTTCAATGTAAACAGAAGAATGTTGAAATCAATCATATTTTTTCAAGAAAGACTAATACTAAAAGGCCAAAGAAGATTAAAGGTAAACAAACTGGTGGGACACGTGCAAGATCCAATGCCGGTCCAATCTTTTTGGATGTCTTATGCATATTTATAAAAAGTGTCATTTTTGTACGTTTTTCTATACCACAAAAATAGTAATCTAAATAATAAACACATTAAAACTCCATGAAAGAAAGTACGTAGACAGAGACGGCAACTCGTATGTAGACTAGACAATTCATTGTCGTGATTGATAAAACCATAGCCCATAGTTCCTTTAGCTCTTGAATGACTTGAGAAAGAGTTGGGTGTTTATGGGTTGAGAAAAGTAATAGATTTTTGATGAAACTATGGCTAGTGAGTGATAAGACAAGTAAAGAAGAAGCCATGGGAGGAAGAAAGTTGATTGCTTTAACAGTGGAACATGGGAGCTAGAAAGACATGCGAAAGAAAAAAAGTGAAACTGCAGAAAAAAGATGTGTTCTTTTGTCTCTTGAAAGTGAAAGGAGGAAAGATGCATTAAATAGAGGAGAAAGAGTTAAACGAGAAAAAATATAATTTAAATCACATAAATAATATAATATTCATACATGTGTGATTGGGAGCAGATCGGCTACTTAAATAATTTGCCGACTTTTATGCCAATAATCACCACGGCGACTAATGCGAAAGATAAAAATAAACAACAATATATTTTGATACACAAAACAAAAAGCTTTGATTATTATTGATTTATGAAATTAATTAAAAAACAGTATGAATAGAATCCAAAACAGCATCTGGGAGGATAAATTAAGATGAAACGACAGTAGAGACAAAAACTAAAGCCTTTCCGTTTCAAGTAATCTTACTCTTGATTTTCCCTTTTATGAGAGTAAAAAAGAATTAAAAGAGGAAAAATCATCTAAACAAAAAATCATCTCTTTCATTTTCATTTTTTTTTTAATGTTGTCAGCGTAAGCTTACTATCACGCATGAGAAATACAAGAAAAAGACACAAGCACCTCCACCTCTTATAAGAACAAGTAAGTGTACTATTCTTCTCTGCTTAACTGGTTAAATATTTGATTCATAAAAAGTTTAACCTATCCACTAATAAAATCATAACATTTGCATGAATTCCCTTTTCTTTATCACCTTTTAGAAACTTTTCAAATATCTATAGAGAAAGACAGCTACACCCTACTATTGAGTAACGATAAATTGGTGTGAAAGATGGATGGGATTTTGAAAATCAAGCATTTCCGGGAAACCTTAAGGATGTTGAGTTTTTTTTTTTTTTTTTTGGTAGAATAACAATAGGATTGAGAACATTTAGGAAAAGATATTTCATCATAAAGCTCTTTGCATATGGAGATACCAGACATATTGATCCGAACATATTAACCGTGTTGAACAAGCAGAAGAATGTTGAAATCAATCATATTTTTCCAAGAAAGACTAATACTAAAAGGCCAAAGAAGATTAAAGGTAAACAGACTGGTGGGACACGTGCAAGATCCAGTGCCAGTCCAATTTTTTTTGGATGCTCTATGCATATATGTAAAAAAGTGTCATTTTCGTACATTTTTCAATACCGTAAAAATATCAAGGACCACAAGATAGCAAATACCCAAAAGGAGAAGGAAGGATGTTAACAAACCCATAATCTAAAAAAAAAAAAACATTAAAACTCCATTAAACCGTTTATAATTCCAAAACGTTAGTAAAAACTAAAAGAAAAACAACAAAATAAAATTTGTTTTCGAAATATTGCTCTCCTTGTATTTTTGCCTGCAAAATTCATTCATTAAACTCACATTGTCGAGTTTTTCAATCATCTATGTTTCAATGGATAGCAAAGCTAACTCATTCAATCTCTCTTGTCTATATAATAAAGAAAAATAGTTAATTAGGGAGAGTGACAAAGAAGTAAGGTATTTATTAGGGACTACGGATACTCCTAACAATGAGTGATCAACCTTGTGAACATTCTCAAGCTTTTTTAAGTAAGGTATTGGTAGTCTAATTTATGTTTTGATATAGGTTATGTAATGTTGTTATTGTTGTGTTGTTGTTTTTAATGCATGTTGTTGTTTTAATTTTTTTTCATAGTTGATTCAAAAGTATCGAAGAGTATGTAGGACGTACGACGACATATTACTTAATATGGCAAGGAATCCGTACCAAAGACGTCGTCTTGAGTTGAAGCGGCTTATTTTGGAGAACAAGATAAGACGCCTCCAATCTCCTTACACGGAATGGCAAATCCTTGATTTTGATAAAATAGCACAATTACCATTTTGTATAACGAGTTTAATACATCTCTCTACAACACGTTCGGGTTTCGTTCCTCAAATCATCACTATATTTTGATGATCAAATAAAAATTGTTATAATTATGTTTTATGAATTTCTTTTATTTAGCAAATTCTATTTTCATAACCAACACAAACTCATTTCTACACTTTTTGCAGATTATGTTTAGTCCATACTTATCCTAACTTTCGTATCCCACGTACTACTACAAACCGATTCCTATACTTTCTAAATACGAATACTATGTTATAAGCAAATTTAGGTAATTGTTACATCCTATAGTCATTCTTCAATGTAAACCAAACCAACTACCAACAAATTGATAATCTCCCCTCCGTTCGGGGACCGAACGGAATTATCCACTAGTTCAGTTCATGTTGGTAAACTTTTTGGTCTGATCCTATGTTTAGCAAAATTATCTTTAAATCAAAGAATCTTTTAATGAAGATGAAATTTAAATCTTCTCTTTTACTTTTCTCATTTACTATTTTAACGCGGTTTGATTTTAGAGTTTTCTCGTAGTATATGAAAGAAAACTGAATCACTATATATCTTCTCCCTTAACTTTTGTACTATTTTTTTAGTTTTATTTGAGTTGAATTGTTTCAACTAAGTACATGTAAAATATTTGTACTTAAAAAGTATATATATATATATATATATATATATATATATATATATATATCAAAATTGATTAGTTGAGTGTTGTTCTCTTAGTTGGGAAAGAAATAACCGAAGGGGTTTGGGATCGAAAGGTGATCAAAGAGATCAAGATTGACGTGCACGGCAGTTGTTCACCGCCTGCACGAAAAGCTAAACCAGGACCACCAACTAGACCAGGCTTACCAAGACGATGTCGTAAACCCTAGCGACAAATGATGGTCTGGAGTCTCAACATGCGAGGCTACGAGACTTATCATCGATATTAAACAATAAGATGTTTAATAAGTTTTGCGAAGGTTTTTAATTCGATTGATCGTGAATGTCACCAGTAGCATTTTTGACCCATCGTTTGGAGAAGGTACAAGATGTATAGGTGTTAATTGGTTCGAAACTTACTTCGTGGATCATGGAAGAATACATGAATGTAATTTCCTAGAAGGTATAATTATTGAACGATTTAATAAACATAATTACTTAGTGCCCTCTCCAAATATGTCTCAAGATTTGTATCCTTTCATTTGATAGGTGAACCATTTTATGAAAAAGTGCAAGTATATGCTCGTGTCCTATCTGCTGCATCATGAAAAGCTAGCAAAGCATTTTGGTTACAAGAAAATAGAAAACTAACTATTTTTCATCAGAATCTAAAACCGTTTTGCAAATGAAATAACCAGAGAGAATAGGCTATCTGCAAACAAAAAGAGAGGTTAATGTCACGTTTGAATATGATTCTCTCGTGTGTTTTTCTTTTAGCGGGATGCAGTTGATATTGTTCCCTTTTTTTTGTCACAGTGTTTCTCTTATTAATAAACAGATGACGCATTGATTTTTCATAAAGTTAACTTCGAACATTCGCTTCAAAAATTGAAATTTGATGAATTGATTGCAAAGTTAGTTGCTGGTACAAAAATTGATTTGTACTACTTGGGAAGATCGTCACATTGTTTCGTTTACGTAGATTGTAGAAGCAATATTTGTTATTCTAACTGATGGCTTAGGTTTTCCAAAACAATGTTCTCTGTTTTTATTCTTAAATTAAATGGCGATCGTTAGAATAACATTGCTGAATACTTTCATTTGTATTTGAAAAAGATTGTAGAAAAGGATTTACACAGATTTAAGAAAATAACAAATTTTGGTGTCGTACGTAAATAATACATACTATTACAAGGCAAAATTCACTCACACGATGATATAATTTTGAATTTAGACCTATGAGTCATGTTAGTCAAAAAAGTTTTTCCTTCGACTCGCATTTCACAAATTGGAACCATCGCTCTTCATCTTACAAGTAGAACAATTTCTGGATTTTTGCGCCATTTAAATCTATTTATTTGTAATTTGACATATTTATGTTTGTTCAATACAAATAAAAAATATAGTTGAGAACCATATATATGAGACAACGATCAACTGGTTAAAGAAAAACAATTAAAACCGAATTGAATTAAATAAAAATCTCTTTATTTGACTTTCTCTTTATAATTTGTTTCCGTTAGAGATTTTAAAAACTATATAAAAAGGCATATGTACATTAAAATGAAAACTTTGGACTTGTATGCCATTTAAATTAATTAATTTGTAATATAACTGATAACCAAATCACTTATGGGTGGTTTTTCATCTTGCTCATTTGTAACAATGTTAACGCGGCTTTAATATTTTGATATATACAATCAAAAAAATATGCTTTTAAATATAAAGAATCAATGTTTTCGTAGAGAATTGTTAAATCTAAAAATTCATTACCTTTTCTGTGAAAAATAGAGTTAAAAAGTTATTAGTTTTTTTTTTGTTTAAATTTTGCTATAAAATCTGCATTGCCTAAAGAAAACCAAAATTCTTTACACAATCAAGAATTTTTAATACCTTTACGATAGTAAAAAGGCAATACTATTGAATAATTTGAATATAATAGAACAAAAAAATTTCATCTGAATTATGGAATCAGTAGGCATGATTTTAAAAGTTAACCATATATATGTTTCAAAAAGACGCAACCCTTAAAAATAATCATAAAGCGGTTATTTAAAAAAGACGCAATTATTAACAAAAAAATTATAATAAAAGACGCAACTCTTGACAAATCGGTTATATCAAAAAGACGCAACTTTTACAAATTACCCCCAAGAAGATTTCTTTGCGAAAAGACACAATCCTTCGAAAAGACGCAACCCTTCAAAACAATCATTATATATAAACGGACACGACACAAAAAAAAAAATTAATGGGTTTGGAAACCTAACCAAAACCCTTAAATTCAATGGGTGAGATTTAGCCACATAAGGGGGTTTTGGTTAGTTTTTCAAATATAATATATTTTTTTTGTGTTATTCAACTATTTTTTCCAAAAAATAATCAATTGTTTGGGTTTGCTATTATATATAGATAAATATACATAATTCATATAAAAATAAATAAATATAGATTATTTAAACATTTTTAATATTTCTAATCTCAAATACAGTATAATCTCTATAAATTAATAAATTCTTCCGTTCCCAAGTTGGGCCAGTGTAAAATTTGACGAAATTAGATAAGATGATAAGATAATAATTTCTTTGGAAGTCCTATATAAAATATGGTCCCAATATATATAAGATAACTTACTAATGTATGACTATAGTGTTATATATTTTGTTCTTAAAGTTGGAATCTTATTCGAACTAATCTCTAATTTTTCTTATTGCATATATGGTATTGTAAACTTAATCTTCATCAAGTTGAAAAGTTTTGTATGTGATAATAATTACTTTCTTATGATTAAATACTTCTAAAACTATGATTATCTCGTTTCAACTTCATCGTTAGTAACAAAGTAGCTGCAATTTTTATTCTTGCATATAAATAGTCAAGTTCATTATTAGTATCTATCTTATAATCATGGCCGAGATTAATAACATGATATGGAATAGGATGAATATGTAAAAATTTTATAAATAACTAAATAATTCATATAAGAGAATTTTATGAACTTTTACGTAATTTTTTTAATAATTATTAATTTACCGATAAATTAATAAATCTCTAAATTTAATAAATTTGTTAGTCCCAACATTATTAATTTATAGAGGTTTTACCGTTGTTTGTGATGTTAAAAAGTTGATTTGTTTAGACAGAGAGAACTCTCTAATTATTCATATGATCATGAACCTCAATTATTTGTACTAAATTATGTTTTTGTTTTAAAACGCTTAGAGCATGTCCAGCCGTGAGTTTTTGAGGGTCTCATGGTCCAAAAGTAATTAAAAATTAAATGAGAATTGTTTTTTGGCCAGAGCCACCTCAGTAGACAGAGTCCAAACAGGCTCAACGCACACGTGTCATGGTGGGAGTGGCTAATTTTATTGGGATTTAGAGAAAATACAGAAAAAAATGGTGAGACAATTTCGACTCCAATCGACGATTTCTCTTCTCCTCTCTCTCTCTCTCGCCGGCGATTTCGACTCCAATCGACGATTTCTCATCGCCGGCGTTAGTCGTCATCTACAATTGTTGAATCGAAGATTAAGCGTTTGAAATATCTGGAGAAATATGGGTTATCTGGATTTGGCGTTGTCGTATTCCAATCCGACGCAAACTGTGGAAGCTCCGGCGAGTGGAGGTGGTCTCAGGTCATCATTCATCTCTAGGTCGATTTAATCTTAGAACTCCTTGAATTCATGTTAAATCGGATTATTTGGTGTGAATTGGGGTTTGACCTTGATCGATTCGATCTAATTTCATTTGATTGATTATGTTTACTCATATGCTTAATGTGGACTTTGGTGTATGTGACATGTTTCTTTATGATTTTGTAACTGAACATTGGTTCAATTTGAGCCAGAATGAAAATTTTAGCTATGGATATGCAAGTTCTGCTGGTAAGATATAATCTATGGAAGATTTTTTCGAGACGAGAATCGACGGTATCGATGGAGAAATCGTTGGTCTATTTGGAGTTTTTGATGGTAAATTTCCCCTCTCTAAACAGAACTTAATACATTGCTCTCAAGAAACCAAGAATCATCATTTTCAGCCAAGATTTTAAACATGATATTGAATTTGGTGCTAATTAACTAGAGTCCTCGCTGTTACCGTCGTAGCTTATAGCTTAGTTTTGACATAGTGGTACCTGTTATGGTAGGAGCCAGAACAGCTGAGTATGTGAAGCGTCATCTTTTTAGTAATTTGATTACTCATCCAAAGTTTATCTCTGATACCAAATCAGCTATAAGTAATTTCAGATAAACCCTGAGCAGAGTTGTTTTTAACACAATTTATTATCGATGCAGTATTTAACATTGAATTTGATTTAATTTGTTCCAGCGGATGCGTATAACCATACAGATTTTGAACTTCTAAAGTCGTTAGAAAATAGTCATAATAGCGACGCTGGTTCGACTGCGTCTACTGCTATTCTTGTTGGTGATCGGTTACTTGTTGCAAATATTGGCGATTCATGAGGCGGAAATGATAATCTTTTCGTTGTTAGTGTTTTTCACTGTAAGTTTGAAGAGCTAGGATCCAATATCATATAGAATATTCGAATGATTCCTTTTTTGCTATGAATTTGCCTCTTGTTTTGTGTTCTGCAGCCATTGCACTGTCAAGGGATCATAAACCGGACCAAAGTGATGAGCGTGAAAGGATACTTTATTAAAGTGTATTGTCTTGTTTTGGCTTTGTATGTTTGGTGGTTGTACCAACAAGTTTGGTGTTTTTTAATGTGTTTCATGTAGTGTACCAACAAGTTTGGTGATTGTATGTTTGCTCATGTAATGTACTGTCTTCCTTCTCATTTATATATATATATGTTCGGCTCTTGAGTAGCTTCATTCTCATTCTTAACAAAACCAAAACTCTTCTCATTATCACTTCTTTGTTACCAAACCAAAACTCTTCTCATTCTTACCAAGTTCTGATTCTCATTTCACTCTTCATTCTCATATCATTATTACCAAAACTCTCACCGAATGCCAACTCTTCTCATTACCAAAATCCAAAACTCATGCTCATTTCACTTCCTTGCAAATCTCTTATTTTGTTTCTAATTAATTAGTGTTTGGTTTGTCTCTCATTTCAACCTTTCTTCTTATTATTTTACTTGTAAAGCAACCTAAACATTCCATAAAATTTTCTAAAAATTAGCCAATAATTTTATTATTCATTTTGCAAATATGAAAAAAAAAATTATGAGACCGGTCTCACCATTGGAAACAGATTTATTAAAAATCTCTTATTGAATCTCAAACAATAAACAAATATTAAAAATAATATGAAACTATGTTTGGTGAGCACAGCATGGCTCACCATTGGGATGCTCTTATAAGTAACCTCATTGATCCACTCGAAACTAAAAACACTACAAAACTCGGTCACATCTTGGTGGCTTCTCAAATTCTCATGTTTCTTTTTCTCCTCCTCCTCTCCGCTTCCTGCTCTGGCGAATCCTCGCCGCCCGGAGACGGCGTCCCATTGGACCCCGGCGGTCTCAACAGAAAAAGTTTCCCGGATGGATTCTTGTTCGGGACCGCCACGTCAGCATATCAGGTCGAAGGCGAGACGCACCAAGACGGTCGTGGCCCAAGCATCTGGGATGCCTTCGTCAAGATCCCTGGTTAATAATTTCATCATAAATTAAAACAATTTTTAGCACCAAAATCGGTTAGTCAGTGAATTAATCATTTCAATGTTTTTAATGAAAAAAAAAAAAAATAAACCAGGGAAGATTGCTAATAATGCCACGGCTGAGATAACAGTAGATCAATATCACCGTTACAAGGTACTCACTACTTACTATTACTAATCTAAAGACATAGATTACTGAAGCATAGAACAAACATTTCCAATATACAAATCGAAAGGAGAATGTCACATTTTAATTTACAAATGTGTTGAATGTTCATGATAATATCATTTCAGGAAGATGTAGATTTGATGCAGAACCTGAACTTTGATGCCTACAGATTTTCCATCTCACGGTCCAGAATATTCCCTGGTATTATTACTCTAGAATATATAGAAATGGTCACATTGCTTATATACTTTAGATTAAGATTAGTATATAGCTTTTAAGCTTATGAACACAGAGGGAATTGGTAAAATCAACTGGAAAGGAGTTGCTTATTACAATAGATTGATCGATTACTTGATCCTAAAAGGTATAAATTCATAATACAGTCATAGACACTTAATTTGAATATAATTTTGTTTTGATGAATATAATTTTAATGCTTAGGGATTGAACCGTTTGCGAATCTGTACCATTACGATCTTCCTTTGGCCTTGGAACAAAAGTATCAAGGCTTGCTTAGTAAACAAGTAGTGTAAGCACCAGCCTGTAATTATCTTCATTGTCTCTTCCTCCAAAATCCTCAAAAGTTTTAGTCTTTTTGATATAATGAGGTAATTTACAGGGAAGATTTTGCGGACTACGCAGAGTTTTGTTTCAAGACATTTGGAGATAGAGTGAAGAACTGGATGACGTTTAATGAGCCGCGTGTGGTAGCTGCTTTAGGTTATGATAATGGCATTTTTGCGCCAGGTAGATGCTCTAAAGCCTTTGGAAACTGCACTGAAGGAAACTCAGCGACCGAACCATACATTGTTGCCCATCACCTTATCTTGGCACACGCATCAGCAGTCCAGAGGTACCGCCAAAATTATCAGGTACATATTAAATTTTTAGGCTCCTTCAAGTTGTTTGTATGATGTTAAATTTATGTGATGACAATGGATCGAAGCGATAAATTCTCAGGAGAAACAAAAGGGAAGGATTGGGTTTCTTCTTGATTTTGTTTGGTTCGAGCCTCTTACGATTAGTGAAGCAGACAATGACGCTGCTCAAAGAGCAAGAGACTTCCATGTCGGATGGTAAAGGTCTAAATTTTTGAAAGCATAACACTCATTGTACTGGTAAAGTTTTTGTGAACTTATAAGAAGATTCTTTTTTATGGGTCAATTTCAAAGGTTCATTCACCCAATAGTATATGGAGAGTATCCAAAGACGATGCAGAACATCGTGAAAGAGAGGCTTCCAAGATTCACAGAGGAAGAAGTGAAAATGGTGAAAGGTTCCATAGATTTCGTGGGGATAAACCAATACACGACCTATTTCATGTCCGATCCACATCTCAGTACTCCACCTAAGGACTTGGGGTATCAACAAGATTGGAATGTCGCTTTTAACTGTAAGTTCTTGTTCATATACATTTCATCCGTTAATGAATGAATGCGTCTGGTATTGATTTGAACATATTAGTAGTTAGCTAAGTTAGGATCTGATAATTTCGAAAGAAAATATGTTAGTGTGAGAAAAAATCCTCTAGACTTGAACCAAAATTAAGGCTGGTTCGTCATTATGGGATTGGACTGTGACAATGTCAATGTGCAACATAAAATATAAATCAAGTTTTGCATACTGAGAAATCTTAATCTATACACATGCAGTTGCAAAGAATGGGACACCAATTGGTCCAAGGGTGAGATATATATATGATTTCTTTTGGTTTTTGTAAACTCTCTCTAATTACTTAGTGTTTGATCATGAATTAATCTATATAGGCACATTCGGAATGGTTATACAATGTACCATGGGGAATGTACATAGCCTTGATGTACATTAAGGAACGTTATGGAAACCCAACTATGATTCTGTCCGAAAACGGTATTAACAATCAAATCCTCAATATCGTTCTTTGTTGTATTTCCCAGATCTATAATAATGTTAAGTGTTAAAGTTTGTATATAATCTTTATAGGTTTGGATGATCCGGGCAACATTACTATAGCTCAAGGACTAAATGACACAATGAGAACCAATTACTATAGAGACTACTTAATGCAGCTTAAAAAGGCGGTAGACGATGGGGCCAATCTAACTGGATATTTTGCGTGGTCATTGCTAGATAATTTCGAATGGCTATCGGGATATACTTCAAGGTGCGTTAAGTAGCTAAGGAATCTTTATGATCGTCTCAGAGAAAATGTTAGTATGTTCTAATGATTGTAATTTCGTCTAGGTTTGGAATTGTGTATGTTGATTACCAGAACTTGAAGAGATACCCCAAGATGTCTGCTTTATGGTTTAGACGACTTTTGAAACGGGACAAAAAATGAGCTCAATGAGACCATGATTGGATTTTGATTTGAAGGGTTGGAATTGATTGTTGAAGAAATTTTGGGGTCGTTTCTTAATCATTTTTCTCTATTTTCTGAGGGACTGTGAGAGATGTGTGCGTGTAATTTGAGTTCTCCGTTTGACTTTTCAACACATAAAATTTTTACCGGCAAGAAATTTTGTTCTTATATACCTTGTAACTTTCAATAATGTGTACACTGAAGTTTCATTTAAAAAAAAAATAAAAATGAAAGAGATGTTTTTTTTTCATTTAAAAAAAAAATCATCTCTTTTATACATACCTACATGTATCCAATCCAAGAATGAAAACCTATATACCACAAAACAAGTTTGTACTCACAATTTGTCCTATATATACATACGCAAAGACTGAGATTGATAACACCAATTACATCCATAGAATGAGTTTTCTTCTTCGTTCAATCTTTCCTTTTCTTCGTTTTAAATTCTCTAAACACATGCTTCTCCCGACCAAAACCAAGTTTGTACTAGTAGTAGCTCAAAAACAAGTGGGGCTTGTAAAACAATAGTGTGAATGAAAGATATATATACTCCCTTAGAGGGAGTCCTTCTGTTTCTCTATATAAGATGTTCTAGATAAAAACAAGCATATTAAGATATTAA
The DNA here is from genome assembly GCA_963576765.1 of Draba incana. NCBI lineage: Eukaryota > Viridiplantae > Streptophyta > Magnoliopsida > Brassicales > Brassicaceae > Draba > Draba incana. Next base: position 14,681,462 of record OY755213.1, on the reverse strand, counting down.
TTTTTTTCTCAAACAATTATTATTTACTCCCTCCGTTTCTTATTATATGAAGTTTTGGGTTAAAGCACAAAGTTTAAGAAAAAAACTTTTCTATCAAAAAAATTATTAAATATAAACAATTCAACCAATTAAAAATAATATTGCATAATGCTATTGGTTACACATTTTTCAATAAAGTAAAAAATACATAGAAATATGAAAACAGCTTATATTGTGAAACAATATATTTTTTTAAAACATCTTATAATAAGAAACAGAGGGAGTAATACATAAACAAAAATAATTAAGTCAGTCATGAAAAATCTACAGAATTACTATTGGTCACATGGTTTTTAATAAAGTAAAAAGAAAAATAGAACTTTGAAAACATCTTATATAAAGCAATAGAGAGAGTATATGTTAATGCATGTCCATTGAGAATTTGGTAACAAAGATGATGGCTTTTCATCAACTTTTACTTATTTTATTTAAGGGGTTTTAATGAAATATCCCCTCAAGTATTGTTCGATCCATTTTAAATCCCTCAACTAAATTATTAATGTAAAAACTCCTCAACTCAAAGATTTCAGTGAACAAACCTCTCAACTACAAGCTTAATAAAAATATACCTCAAGTAAAGTTTCGTTAATGAATAAACTTCCTCCTTCTATAGTAAAGTTAAAATACTAATCAACTGCCATTGAATCGATACAAAAAGAAAGTACAATGTTTTGATACACAAAACCAAAAGCCTTGATTATTATTGATTTATGAAATTAATTTTAAAAACAACATGAATAGAGCCCAAAACAACATCTGGCAGGATAAATTAAGATGAAACAACAATAGAGACAAAAACCAAAACCTTTCTGTTTGTAAACTTACTATTGGTTTTCTCTTATATGAGAGTAAAAGAGGAATCATCTAAACAAAAAATCATCTAAACAAAAAATCATCTCTTTCATTTTTTTTTTAATGTTGTCAGCGTAAGCTTACTATCACGCATGGGAAATACAAGAAAAAGACACAAGCACCTCCACCTCTTAAAAGAACAAGTAAGTGTATTATTCTTCACTAATTAAATATTTGATTCATAAAAAGTTTAACTTGAAAATGCGAGAACTACGAGTAAGACAGAAAGTAACAAATAACTTGTCACAAAGAGTTTCTTCACAAGAATATATTGCTAAAAAATCTTTTAGATGCACTTACAAGTTTCACCTAAAATAATCTATCTAGCATACTTGTTCAAGGATCTATACATGATCTAAGAACCTCTCAAGAAAAACCCTTAGCCCCTTTGTTTTTGTGATATTACAAGAACCCCAAAACCCTTGCTAGAAATTTTCTTTATATCATCATGGGGTTGGCGTCCACAAACACCTATGACTCCTATTTATACACAATAGGACGTCATTTTTACCCTAAGCAACTAACCAAATAGAGATAATGACAAATCTCTCTTTTTGTAGTTATCCAATCCTTGATTTTCTCCAAGGGATCAACTTGGATCTTTGTGATGCGAATCGCCAACAAGCTGATTCTCCACACATCTAGAATCTTCTTGATTGTCCAGCTCATCTCCCATCTTCACTGGTCCAGCTCAGCCATCTCGTTCCTCATCGATAACTTCACAATTGCTTCCTGAGGTACTTTGGAGTGACTCAGAATGTACCTCAGATGCTTCAACTTGTGCATTCTAAAAACTCAACCAAAATACACTTTCATAACCTACCCAGTAATAAAATCATAAGATTTGCAGGAATTCCCTTTTCTTTATCACCCTTTAGAAACTTTTCAAATATCCATAGAGAAAGACAGCTACACCCTACTAATGAGGAACGAGAATTTGGTGTGAAAGTTAGATGGGATTTTGAAAATTAAGCATTTTGAGGAAATCTTAAGGATGTTGAGTTTCTTTTTTGGTAGAATAACAGCAGGATTGAGAACATTAAGGAGAAGATATTTCATAATAAAGCTCTTTGCATATGGAGATATCAAACATATTGATCTGAACATATTAACCGTGTTGAACAAGCAGAAAAATGTTGAAATCAATCATATTTTTTCAAGAAAGACTAAAACTAAAAGGCCAAAGAAGATTAAAGGTAAACAAACTGGTGGGACACGTGCAAGATCCAGTGCCGGTCCAATCTTTTTGGATGCCCTATGCATATTTATAAAAAGTGTCATTTTTGTACGTTTTCCTATACCACAAAAATAGTAATCTAAATAATAAACACATTAAAACTCCATGAAAGAAAGTACGTAGACAGAGACGGCAACTCGTATGTAGACTAGACAATTCATTGTCGTGATTGATAAAACCATAGCCCATAGTTCCTTTAGCTCTTGAATGACTTGAGAAAGAGTTGGGTGTTTATGGGTTGAGAAAAGTAATAGATTTTTGATGAAACTGTGGCTAGTGAGTGATAAGACAAGTAAAGAAGAAGCCATGGGAGGAAGAAAGTTGATTGCTTTAACAGTGAAACATGGGAGCTAGAAAGACATGCGAAAGAAAAAAAAGTGAAACTGCAGAAAAAAAGATGTGTTCTTTTGTCTCTTGAAAGTGAAAGGAGGAAAGATGCATTAAATAAAGGAGAAAGAGTTAAACGAGAAAAAAATATAATTTAAATCACATAAATAATATAATATTCATACATGTGTGATTGGGGGCAGATCGGCTACTTAAATAATTTGCCGACTTTTATGCCAATAATCACCACGGCGACTAATGCGAAAGATAAAAATAAACAACAATATATTTTGATACACAAAACAAAAAGTTTTGATTATTATTGATTTATGAAATTAATTAAAAAACAGTATGAATAGAATCCAAAACAGCATCTGGGAGGATAAATTAAGATGAAACGACAGTAGAGACAAAAACTAAAGCCTTTCCGTTTCAAGTAATCTTACTCTTGATTTTTTCTTTTATGAGAGTAAAAAAGAATTAAAAGAGGAAAAATCATCTAAACAAAAAATCATCTCTTTCATTTTCATTTTTTTTTTAATGTTGTCAGCGTAAGCTTACTATCACGCATGAGAAATACAAGAAAAAGACACAAGCACCTCCACCTCTTATAAGAACAAGTAAGTGTACTATTCTTCTCTGCTTAACTGGTTAAATATTTGATTCATAAAAAGTTTAACCTATCCACTAATAAAATCATAACATTTGCATGAATTCCCTTTTCTTTATCACCTTTTAGAAACTTTTCAAATATCTATAGAGAAAGACAGCTACACCCTACTATTGAGTAACGATAAATTGGTGTGAAAGATGGATGGGATTTTGAAAATCAAGCATTTCCGGGAAACCTTAAGGATGTTGAGTTTTTTTTTTTTTTTTTTGGTAGAATAACAATAGGATTGAGAACATTTAGGAAAAGATATTTCATCATAAAGCTCTTTGCATATGGAGATACCAGACATATTGATCCGAACATATTAACCGTGTTGAACAAGCAGAAGAATGTTGAAATCAATCATATTTTTCCAAGAAAGACTAATACTAAAAGGCCAAAGAAGATTAAAGGTAAACAGACTAGTGGGACACGTGCAAGATCCAGTGCCAGTCCAAATTTTTTTGGATGCCCTATGCATATATGTAAAAAAGTGTCATTTTCGTACATTTTTCAATACCGTAAAAATATCAGGGACCACAAGATAGCAAATACCCAAAAGGAGAAGGAAGGATGTTAACAAACCCATAATCTAAAAAAAAAAACATTAAAACTCCATTAAACCGTTTATAATTCCAAAACGTTAGTAAAAACTAAAAGAAAAACAACAAAATAAAATTTGTTTTCGAAATATTGTTCTCCTTGTATTTTTGCCTGCAAAATTCATTCATTAAACTCACATTGTCGAGTTTTTCAATCATCTATGTTTCAATGGATAGCAAAGCTAACTCATTCAATCTCTCTTGTCGCATGGTAGATCGTAAATAGTTTTTTTAGCAGCTTCAACTTCGAAATACTTCTCTATGCGTTGGCAACTGATACCATAATGGTCATATTTTGGCAAGATCAAACCCAATCTTCCATTACAAAGTATGAGTCATATTATTAGTGTTCTAAAATAGCATGTTTTTTACAAACGTTTTACTCATTCAAGATTGCTGAAATATTTTGCATTGTAGGTTTACATCACATTTAAAGGTGGTAGATCAGATAGCATAATAAGATTATTAGAGAATTTGATACCCTATCTTTACGATGTCATTGGAAACAATCTCTACACTAATATGCCTCAACCATGTGAAGATAAAATTTATTTCTTTGAGAATAGGTGCAAATTCAACTTTTTGAGTTTAAAAACAAAATTCTTTTTCTTTGTTTTGACATGTTTTTTGGTTGCAATTGCTCTTCAATCATTTAAGAGTATGTAGTAATTACTCTTAATTCTATATAAGGCTTACTCGTGCAATCACATCATTAGTAACGCTAAGCATTCTCTCTTTCTCTTTTTTTTTCTTCAGGAAAGCGAGACCCGGCAGATATGATGATCATACTTGAGGTGATGATACACGCGGTTGACTACCAACTTCTCAGTAATATCCTTATCATAACCAGTGATCAAGATTTTTCAACTCCAATGAAGGAACTGGATCGTAAAGGCTTTATTGTATTTGTTGCCAATGACAACCGACAAGAGATTTTAGACATTACGCAAACGCTTCTTGGGATTTTCATTCCTTATGCCAAGGTAAACCCTACCGGAGTATAAATGCAAGTCGGCTTGAGGGGATTTTGAAGATTCAGATGAGTAAGAGTGAGATTAAAGTTGCAAACAATTTAATCATATTGTCACTATTCAATGGCATTAATGGTGGCACACTTTTCAGATTTGGAGAGAATAATTCTTTGACTGGAAAAACTAAAACTTTAAGGCTGACAAGTTTGCGAAATCTTACATGTTTCTTGAACAACTCACTTCAGTTTTTGGCTCACACACCAAAGCTTGTTGGTTTCTTTCTTGGAGACAACCGTAAACATATAAATACTATTGATAATCCATTGGAATCGAAAGTATGCCAATCTATTACTTGTTGTATAGATACATTTTTTCAGACGTTTCTGATTAGTAGATTCTCTTTCTTCATGGTTAATCTCACCAATCAAATTTTCTTCTGGCAGGGTGAGATCGCCTTAGCTTTCGGTGACTAGGTAAGGAGTTTGTGAGCTCCAAGTGCATCAATAGTGCCTCCAAGTGCATTTAAAGCAAAACTTGATCATTATGCTCCTCGATTTTGTGGCCATGATCAGCATGATTCACATGTAAGGAAAAACACTTCAGTTTTTTATAGAATCTGGATTAAGTGAGCCTTCCTGATGTTTCTTCTTGTCACTCATCATAAATATCCACAAGAGGATTAGACTTTACTGGTTACTGAGGTATATTTCTATATCGTACATGATATATTTGATGTCATGATTCTCATTTTGGTCTGCATTTGTTAACACATGCAATGGAAATTCACTTCATTTAGCCTTCACTTATATAGGTATACAAGAATCAAATTGCACTTGTCAAACGAAACAGATTTCTTAGTTCCAAATCCATTTTTTGGTCGCTTGATTTTCGTAAATTTTTCTGTGCACATGAATTTCTCTTTACTACTTCTCTGCTGATCTTTGGTAGCTGACACGATTCTGAATCGTTTCTTTAAGTATTGTCCTGGGTGCAAGGAGAACATGCAAGCCACAAAAAACTTAAATCTGTGGAGGTTGCGAGAGATCCTGGTAATTCATCTGAAGAGGTTTTCATATAACCGGTCTATGAAGAAGAACAAACTAGATGCCGATGTGGACTTCCCGCTAAATTAGCTTAATCTATCAAGCTACATCTCCTACACGTATGGTCAGACAACAAATCGCTACATGCTCTATGAAATTAGCAATCACTATAGAAGCATGGAAAGTGGCCATTACACTCCATAGATCCGTCACTTGAAACAAGGTTGGGAAAAATTCCACATACACATTGTTATTGTTACACAGACGATATACCGATATTAGGTTCTGATGAAGATTATGAACACATAAAATATCACGCAAATCCATAGACCGAGAGGAGTAAGGAGAGAAGAAGAAGCGGTGTGTGAGATAGCGAAACCCGTACCATCCGCAATTATCACTTCTTCTCCTCCGATATATGGGTGATGCAGGGCTAGGTTGTTCAAGTCGGAGGTAAGATGATAGGTTGCACCACTATCCATGATCCAGTTTGCAGCATTATACAGAGGCGTGACAAGGTTTGGAGGGGCTGCCAAGGAGAAGTGGCGTGTTGTTGTGGGTATGAACCACCATATTACTAAAATTGAGAGCAACGCCTTGCACTATGACCGGTGACACCACAAATTTGGCACTTACCAAAATAAAGACGTGGTGTTTATTGCGATGGTCGTGGTGTGTAGTGTGAGGACTGATTCGGCAAGTTGTTGTTGCTGCCTCGATGTTGTTTGGAGGATTTGTGTTTTTGGTTATTGTGATTCTAAGACATATTGTTTGCGGTAATCGGAAGCAGAGAGGAAGAGTGAGTCATGTTCTGAGTTTTAACTTCATGGTTAATCAACTTCTCGTGAAGTTGAGTGAGAGGCGGAGGTGAGTCTCGAGCTTTAACTTGATGAATGATGGTCTGATATTCTTCGGAGAGTCCAGCCAAGATGAAGTCGATATGATCTTCATGATCAATATGCTTCCCAAGAATATCGATTTGATCGAATCGAGTAGTAAATCCTTGCAAATACTCATTGATCGATTTGGTGCTTTGCTTTCATTGCTTGATTTGTTGTTTTAATTGCTAGAAATGGCCACAACTTGAATTTGCGTAGATAGAGGTAATAGTACTCCATATCTCAGCGGGGGTGGTAGTCTTTGTTAAGAGAGGTTGGAGATTGATGGTAACTACACCAATTAAGGCACTATAGATCAAGTGGTCCTGCCTTTTCCAAAGAATGTAGGAACTGTTTGGCGATACAACACCATTGATGGTGATGAGAGCGTCAAGAGCCGTAGCGGAGCCATCGAGATACCCAACAAGACCGCGACCGTCAAGCAACGCATTGACTTGAAGGCTCCACATAAGAAAGTTGGATGTATTGAGCCTAGTGACATTTGTCATGTTCACTGCAATGAGAGTCGGAGCGGCGGAAACGGTGATGGTTTCCGAGGAGGACTCCGGTGTACCGGTGGCAGAAATGTTAAAGATAAAAGAGAGTGATCGTGTAATAAAAAAAAGAGGCGGCTAAAGAATTTTTGGTAATTTAGGTATCTTTTGCTCTCACACCATATAGAAATAATGCCTTGATATTATTCAGAATGATTTACAACACATATATAAGAGAATACAAAAGAGACAATAGGTTAAATATTAATGACACAATCAATTACGTCCATTACAAATTATCTCCTTCCTTACATACTCTACAACTTATATACTTTATAAACAGAACATTGTTTTATTCTAATCTAAGTGTCACTCGATCCAGTGAAATTTAGAATTTGTGGATCAAAGATGCTACATAGCTTTGTGACCAAAAAAAAATATTGCTACATAGCTTTTTAGACGTTATGATATTAATAAGATGCTACGTAACTTTGTAGACTAAAAAATGCGATGTAATCATTCATCTACGACAAGAAATCCTACAACACGAGATATTTAAACACTAAAGGACGTTTTTTGAAATTTGTGCATTTGCATTCGCGTATAAAAATAAAAATAGAAATAGCTATGTTTGATCGGAACCTATCTTATTCGTCAAAATTAAATTTGTGTTGTTGTTTTTGTCATTCATTCTCCATTGACATTTGTGCTTCGGAGAGACTCGAGAGAGTTATAGAAAGAAAGAAGAAGAGTATGTTTTCACGTGAAGATGGTGGGGGCAGTCTAAGAAAATGGACCATGGTCCTGTCTTTGGGTCCACGATGGACTGAAACTTCATGGTGTGATTCGATCATTTTGCCCTTCTCGGCTTCTCTGCCTCCGTCCACGTTTTTTTCTTTGGCACTTTACGATTCGCGTGGATAATTTTTCTCAAAATGTGGACCGGACACGATAATTCTCTTCGGGTATTCTTGTCTTTTTCCTAATTTGTAATCATATCATAAAATCAATCGAGTACATGCCCGTGAACATGCAAAGTTTTGTTCAAGTTTATAAAGATTATACTATTGATTTTTTTTTTGATATATAACTATTAAAATTTTGAATTAATTTTTATTTTTACAAATCATAAATCAACATAAATGATGTTTTTAAGAGAACAAAATCATAACAATGGCAAATGGCAGTCAATGTGATATAATGATGAGAATATGGAGATCAATATTAAAAACATAACTTTGCTGAGAAATATTTATAAATTGATAAAGAATCTAACTATTATAACAAAAATCAGATATAATATCTATTTGGAAACATATATTAATTATAGCTATTGTATTTTATATAGTTCTCTATATGGGGAGATACACGGCCTTTTTGTATGTCATCTCACAAATGCATCATAATCACAAATACTAAGAAATTGTTATCCAATAGAATGCTGAAAAAAAAAATTTGTATACTTAAAAAATCACTTATTTCTCTCACATTTTTACCAAATTAAATGCTAAAGAAAATCTTATGATTCTTTCTTGGATTTTTTTTTAGATTTATAAATCCGAATTTAGTTAAATCCATTATCTGATTTTTGTTTTCTTTCCTTATAATAATGTAATCAAATGTATCAGGTATACAGACTTATAAATACATCTTAAAGTTTTATCATAAAAACAGATCTAACACTCAGTAATAAGATATTTAATAACCATTAAAATTGTTTAAACCACTGTGAATCACTGAATTCCACCCTTTTATAAATTTTGCAATCCCTTAACAGTATTGGTTCACCAATTATTACTTTTCAAAATTATTTATGCTTCATTAAAAAGCCTATATATTCCACATCCTATTTTATCCCTTCTAAACTAAACAGTCAAAAACTCACACACACCACCATGAGACACCTCACCGCACCTCCGTTGCCTCTCCTCCTTCTCCTCCTCGCCTCTTCTCTCATCTCCGGCGAATCCTCGCTGACTCCGGCCGGAGAGAAAACCAAACTCGACACCGGTGGTCTCAGTAGACAGAGCTTTCCAAAAGGATTCTTGTTCGGAACCGCCACGTCAGCTTATCAGGTCGAAGGCGAGACTCATCAAGATGGTCGTGGCCCAAGCATTTGGGAAATTACAGTTTATAAAATCTCATTATATAATCTATTATTGATTTTGACCCCCAAAAAAATGTATTACTGATTGGTCTATGTATAAAATAAATTAATATAGGGACTATCGCCAAGAATGCCACGGCTGAGTTAACAGTGGATCAGTATCACCGTTACAAAGGTACTAAACTATATACTAATCTATTAGATTCAAATATATTTGATTGAATCATCATTTCTATTTTCAAAAATCGAAAGTGTGACGTTGTAATGTGTTCGTGGTGATAATCACATTTCAGGAAGATGTGAATTTGATGAAGAAACTTAATTTCGATGCTTATAGATTTTCCATTTCATGGTCCAGAATATTCCCTGGTATTAATGTGTAGTATATATAAGCAATCATATATGGTTTATATCTTAGATTAAGCTTAATATATAACTTCAAATTTTATAAATGCAGAGGGAACTGGTAAAATCAACTGGAAAGGAGTTGCTTATTACAACAGACTGATCAATTACTTGATCTACAAAGGTAATTATACAATCGATTTGATTATTGAACCAAATTATAACGAATCCAATATTATGCTTAGGGATTACACCGTATGCGAATTTGTACCACTACGATCTTCCATTGGCTTTGGAAAAGAAGTATAAAGGCTTGCTTGGTAGAGAAGTAGTGTAAGCACAAACCTCCTCCAATTATATACATATACACTATTTTTTGCCTCAATTGCAAATTTTGATTGGTGCAAATTTGCAGGAAAGATTTTGCAGATTACGCGGAATTTTGTTTCAATTTATTCGGAGACAGAGTGAAAAATTGGATGACATTTAACGAGCCACGGGTGGTAGCTGCTTTAGGGTATGATAACGGTATTTTTGCGCCAGGTAGATGTTGTAAAGCATTTGGAAATTGCACTCAAGGAAACTCCGCAACTGAGCCATACATTGTTTCCCATCACCTTATCTTGGCCCACGCAGCAGCGGTCCAAAGATACCGAAAATATTACCAAGTAAACTATAACTTATAAAATAGATATCTTGGTGTGGTATGATGAAATCTATATGACTATTTTGCCAAACCAAATAATCATTTGTGAAAACAATTTAGGCAAGACAAAAAGGAAGGATCGGGATTCTTCTAGATTTCGTTTGGTACGAGCCTCTTACAAGAAGCAAAGCAGATAACCTTGCAGCTCAAAGAGCAAGAGACTTCCATATCGGATGGTAAATGTTAAAATTTCTGGACATCTATACAATATAACTCATCTTTTTACCATTAAATTTTCTAGGTAAGCTTATAAGAATATATTTTGTTTGGGGATAATGTTTGAAGGTTTATTCACCCAATAGTATATGGAGAGTATCCAAGGACAATGCAATACATAGTGAAAGAGAGGCTTCCAAAATTCACAGAGGAAGAAGTGAAAATGGTGAAAGGTTCCATAGATTTCGTGGGAATAAACCAATACACGACTTATTTCATGTCAGATACTCATAATTCCACCATACCTAAGGATTTGGGTTACCAACAAGATTGGAACGCGACTTTCAGCTGTAAGTTCTTGCATGTTCGATATGAATCTCTAGATTTTGAATTTTATTTACAATCGTTTTCCATTTCAAACACTTGCAGTTGCTAAGTTGGGGAAACCAATCGGTCCAAGGGTGAGCTATACATGATTTTGTGATTATTTTTGATGTATTTAGTGTTTAAATTGTAAATTAATCCATTTACCATAGGCATACTCGTTTTGGTTATACAACGTACCTTGGGGAATGTACAAGGCCTTGATGTACATGAAGGAACGTTACGGAAACCCAACTATGATTCTCTCCGAAAATGGTATTTAAGACACAAGAATCTCTAATCAATATTTTCTTTGTTTTACTCTATTCCAAGATTTATAGAAAATGTTACGAGTATTATATATGTTTGAACATAACTTATAGGTATGGATGATCCCGGAAACGTTACTCTAGCTCAAGGACTACACGACACAACGAGAATCAAGTATTATAGAGATTACATAACTCAACTTAAGAAAGCAGTTGATGATGGAGCCAATGTGACTGGATATTTTGCGTGGTCGTTGCTCGATAATTTTGAATGGTTATCAGGATACACCTCAAGGTACGTTAGCTACTTTAGCTATATATACGATATATTTCTGAGAATATTTCCGTTTTGTTGATTATGTTTTTTTTTTCCTTTACTTTTGAATAGGTTCGGGATCGTCTATGTTGATTACAAAACCTTGAAGAGGTACCCCAAGATGTCTGCTCAATGGTTTAGACAACTTTTGAAACGAAACAACAAATAAGCTGAAATGTATCCATGGATGGTTTTCGATTTTGACGGTTGAAATTGATCGTTGAAGAATAAAAATGGTTGTTTTAGTTACTTTGTCATTTAAATTGATGTTGAGAACCTATACCTGAAATTGCTTAGTTCATTTAAGATGCCTACTCGAAATCTTGAATCGATTGAAGAAGAAGCCACTGATAAAGCCGGTACCGATGGTTCTACTTTAGTTGAGGATACAAATTCCACTGTGAAGGAGACTACTAAGTTGAGGCTTTACCTAACGAACGACGGAGGAAACACAGTAGAATCTCAAATATTGAAAGAAGGGCCTTTAAACAGTAAATCCAAGTGGGTGAATGTGCTTGCACGTTGGCCAGTAAAAATGTTAGATGCTTATGATACTTGTCTTTTGAGCTTGTTACCTAAGGTTTCCAAATTGAACTAAGATAAAATATGTGGAGGTTGGTAATTCATATGAAGAGGTTTTCATATAGCCGGTATATGAAGAAGAAGAAGTTGGATGCCGATGTGGACTTCCCGCTAAATTATCTTGATCTATCAAGCTACATCTCCTACAAAGATGATCAGACAATAAATCGCTACATGTTCTATGCAATTAGCAATCACTATGGAAGCATGGAAAGTGGCCATTACATTGCATATGTCTGTGTAAGTGACAAGACATTGTTTGTTTTATTATCCAATCCTATGTCTCACCGTTATGTAAAATGGTTCGTTCATAATATTTGTCCAGTCTCTTGGGTTGATTTGGTGCCTACTTAGGAATCTCTGACTCATTTTCTTATTTTGCAGTGTGGAGGTGATCGATGGTATCACTTCGATGATAGCCAAGTCCACCAAATCAGGCAAGAAAATATCAAGACCTCGGCTGCTTATGTTCTCTTCTATAAACGTTTATAGTGACAAATGAACCAAGAAGCAGAAACACACAAGAAAGAGGTATGTTCAGTTTTGCCACTGTTAGGCAGAGTTGTTCATACTCAATGACATTTCTAATCAATTTTTAAAAGCACTGTTGTTCTGTACAATAAAGAAGTTGTATTGTCGAAGAAAAGAAGTGATATATAATAATCCTTGGTAGGGGTGGGCAAAATATCCGGAACCGAAAAACCAAACCGAATCCGACATACCCGATCCGAACCCGAACGGGTACCCGATCCGAACCCGAACGGGTACCCGAATGCCCACCTTGGAAGTAAAATAGATGTGAGAGACGGAGGATTTTCTGGTTTGGCGTTCCAAAAAGGCAAAAACACTCAAAATTGGTTCTATTAAAGAAACTAGACTCCAAATTATCCAGAGAAATATTCATGTCTGTCATGAATTTTAGCATATGATACATATCACATATCCATCTTTCTTCACACAACTCTCCATAGACTCAAACTCTGAATCTTTGCTCAGGGAAATTTTTTTTTACAGAAACCAAACAATCAAACCTCTGTTCATTGTCAACATTCCTCTGTTTTCCTACAGAACTAACAAATGCTCTGTTTCCTTCGTCCCCTTTTCACCTTCTCGCTCCCTAACCCGCTGAGCCCAATATTACATCTTATGGTAACAATATTACCAAAGAAAGTTCTTACGAGTCTTTCTTATTTTTCTTTTTCATTCTTGTGATGATTAGGAGAGGTTTGGGACTGAACTTATATATTTTATAAACCGAACATTTTATTCTAAGTGCCACTCGATCCAGTGAAATTTAGAACTTCTGGATCAAAGATTTTTAAAAAAATCTATTGATATTTGCACATATTATTGAAAGTAACACGTTATTAGTGCATTTTTCCTTTCTAAAGCAACTTTTTTATAAAAAAAAATTGTATTGATGTTATTTTGAAGCGTAAGTAGTGTAACTAACTATTGCATGCAAATAACAAAAATGGAACTTGATAGACTATCGACGTTATGATATTAATAAGATGCTACATAGCTTTTTAGACTTAAGTAATACGATGTAATCATTCATCTACGACAAGAAATCGTACAACACGATTCACATCACGTGTAATCGATATTTATACACTGAAGGACGTTCTTTGAAAATTGTGCGTTTGCATTTACATATAGAAATAAAAAAACAGAAATAGCTATGTTTGATCATAACCTATCTTGTTCGTTAAACTTAAATTTGTGTTGTCGGTTTTGTCATTCACTCTGTATTGACATTTGTGCTTCGGAGAGACTCGAGAGAGTTATAGTAAGAAAGAAGAGTACGTTTTCACGTGACCTAGGTCCTGTCTTTGGGTCCACGAGGGACTGAAACTTCATGGTGTGATTTGATCATTTTGCCCTTCTCGGCTTCTCTGCTTCTCTGCGTCCGTCCACGTTTTTTTTCTTTGGCACTTTACGATTCGCGTGGATGATTTTTCTCAAAATGTCGATCCAACACTATAATTCTCTTCGGGTATTCTTGTCTTTTTCCTATTTTGTAATCATATTATAAAATCAATCGAGTACATCCCCGTGAACATGCAAAGCTTTCTTCAAGTTTATAAAGATTATATACTATTGAAATTTTGAATTAATTTTATTTTACAAATCATAAATCAACATAAATGATGTTTTTAAGAGAACAAATTCATAACAATGGCAAATGGCAGTCAATGTGATATAATGATGAGAATATGGAGACCAATATTAAAAACATTACTTTGCTGAGAAATATTTATAAATTGATAACGAATCTAACTATTATAACAAAATCAGATATAAATATCTATTTGGAAACAGATATTAAGAGCATGTACAATGGTGACACTGTCGTGAGTGTCTAAAAACTTTTCAGAATTTACTAAGAAATTGTTATCAAATAGATTGCTGATAAAAAAAAATTGTATACTCAAAAAATCACTTATTTCTCTCACATTTTTTACCAAATTTAATACTAAAGAAAATCATATGATTCTTTCTTGGATTTTTTTTTAGATTAATAAATCCCAATTTAGTGAAATCCATTATCTGATTTTGTTTTCTTTCCTTACAATAATGTAATCAAATGTATCAGGTATACAGACTTATAAATACATTTCAAAGTTTTTGTATAAAAACAGATCTAACACTCAGTAATAAGATATTTAATAACCATTAAAATTATTTAAACCACATTTTAAAATCAACATATAGTTAATAATCACTGAATTCCGCCCTTTTATAAATTTTGCAATCCCTTAACATTTAACAGTATTGGTTCACCAATTATTACTTTTCACACTACAAGAAAACAGGGGGTATTCCGACGGCAAAACCCGTCGGAATACCGTTGGAAAAGGACTTATTACGACGGACTTCCGACGGAACTGTTCCGTCATTTCTATATCGTCGGAAAATAATTCCGTCGGAACTTCGTCGACCACATGCGACGGAACCCCGATGTTTAAACGTCGGAGTTCGATTGAGAGACGGAATTCCGACGGTTTCGGTTTTCCGGCGATAACCGACGGAATTCCGACGGTTTTGGTTTTCCGGCGATAACCGACGGAAAACCGACGGTAATCGCAATTTAAAAAAAAAATTAAATTAATAAGTTAAATAAAATAAAACATTTAAAAATGTATTAAAAATTTAAAATAAAAACTAATTACATTAAAAATGTTTCAAAAGTATATTAATGTTTTACAATAAAATTAAAAACTGTAAAAGGCCTATTCCGGCCTACGGGTTCTCAGGAAGTCGTTCATCTGCTGTTCCAAAGCTCGAAATCGTGCTTCGGCCTCCTCCTTATCCTTCTCCCTCGCTTCCTGCACTGCCTGAAGCCTTTCGGTCAGCGCTCGGTTTTCTGCCTCCAATCTGCTACCACCGCGATGTCGAACCGACACTACAAGAAAACAGAATTTTTGCTACTCAATTTTGCGACTAAATTGCGACTAATAATAATTAGTCTCAAATCAGTCGCAAAATTGCGACTAGCACTATTTGTCGCAATTTAGTCGCAAATTTAGCAACCAACTAGCGACTAAATCGAGTTTTAGTCGCAAAAAACTGGTACAAAGACACATGTTTTACTATTTGGGTTAAATATATCGAATTTTTGCGACTACAAACGTTTGTCGCAATTTAGTCGCAAAATTAGCTACCAATTACCGACTAATTAGCGACCAAATTTGGTAGATTGCTAAATAATCGCGTTTTAGTCGCAAAAAACTGGTACAATGTCACGTGTTTCATCAAGATAGTACAATAAATATGAACCAGAAGACGAACCCTAAACCCTAACCCTATACCCTATACCCTATACCCTATACCCTATACCCTAAACCCTAAACTCTATACCCTAAACCCTACAAAGTCACGTGTTAGCGACGCCTAGACGAAATAACTTAAACAAAAAAAAACTCTATAACCTTTGACCAAAACAAACAAAACAAAAACTCTATAACCTTTGACCAAAACAAACAAAAACTCTATAACCTACGACAAAAACAAAAACAAAAACTCTATAACCTAAACATAATATATAATCAATATATATACCCAAAAAGTCTAAAAATGTAATAATCAATTATGGTTTAGGGTTTGATCAAGAATTTATGGAATAGGGTTTAGAATAAATGAACAAATTAGTGTTTTATTCATGATTAAGTGTTTGACTAGTTTTTGATTTTAGTTTCAAAATTTTAGGATTATGGTTTAGGAACTGTTTAAGCTAATTTTAGTTAAGTACTAAAAATACATGAGAACTAGCAAGAGTTTTTTGTTTTTATACACATATATGTATAACATTATCCATTATAAATGACATAAAACATTTTTAAAAACACATGAGAAAACTGAAAATATATTAGAGAAGATAATAGCCAATTAAAACAGATCACTGGGATTGTTGACATGGCAAACTAGGAAGCAATCTCGTCCGTTATCTTGGAGATCTCAGACAATCTTGGCCGTTCACTTTTTCTCTCCTTCTCAAAAGTAGCGTCAATACTTCTCTTCTCATCCCCTGAGTCTTAACAAAAAAACTCTAACCGACAAACAGAACAAAACGATACTAAGAAGATGAGATCTTGAATCAATCAAAGAGACTTATCATCCTCCGATTCGGTTTTCTCTTCTTCAGTCGCTGGGTCTGAGCGCCGTCTCCTTCTCCAGTCGCTGGTCATAAGTTGTTGCGGCTCGAGAGAGATCGAGATTCATTCGACAGAGATGGATCTTCATCGCAATTTTCTCACAAGTTCGACCACGGTCGTGTCTATACCAAACACGTCGTTGGTATCGGAAGTCAACAAACAGGAGAAAGCTTAGAGTTTGTTTGAGTATTACTTTGTAGAATGTGAAACCCCATCTTTCCTACAGTAAATTTTGGATCTTTTATAGGCTTATGTTGTTCTTGTGTTCGATTTTTATGTTTATTGGCTCAATTTTGAGATTTTCATAGTTTTTGGATTAGCTTGTTGGTATAAGTTTGGTTTTAGTCAAGTGAACTTGGGACGAGAACATTTTTTTTTTCATTAATCAGTACATTTTTCTTCTCTGTTTTAAGTTTTAGTGTCTGTTGGTTTAAGATTTTGTACCTTTGATTTTGCGTTCCAATGCTTGATTTACTTTCTTTGGTTTGTTACATGACAACTTTCAAACTCTGTTATCTTTCATAAATTTGTTTGGTAATAGACATTTAAAAGAATTCTCGCTTGTACACTCATTTTAGAATAAAGCATTGCAGTGTATTTCTTTTAACGTTGCTCATCATGAAAATGGCACTGACTTGTATTTGGATGAACCAATACAAGTTTATCTCTCAGTTTGGTCTTCTCTGGAGCTCTCTCTCTCGGTTTATCTCTATCGGGTTCGTTTCTTTCTTCTTCTCACTTTAGACACATGATTGAATCAATTGCAAACTTCTTACTGAATTATTTGCAGGGGTGGGATTTGCGGAAGCAAAAGTGGGAGTTAACAAACCAGAATTGCTGCCTAAAGAGTTCACTACTGTCATAGATGTTGCTGGTTTCCTCTCCAATGGTCAGGTTTATGCTCTTACCAGCTTCCATTTCTCAAGATTTCCTTACATCATTTAGATTTGCTAAAGGAAAAGATACAGGAGAAAAGGATTGCTAAAGAAATTTCTGATCTTGAGAAAGATACATGATTTAAGTTGAGAGTCTTAGCTCAAAACTATCTTGTTATGCCTGGTATGATATATATTGTTTGAAAGCACCATACTTTGATCTACATACATTGGTTTACTTGATGACATTTTCTATGTGTGTTGAGACAGGACTAGCTATCAAGGATTTATGGCAAGTGGACGATAGCACCATTGTGTTTGTCGCTGACCCGACTTTTGGTAACATCCCAAACCTTACAAATCTTGATTTCCTGCTACTTCCCACTGGAAAATTCAAGGTGATGACTGGATATATGAAACAAGGAACATACTGAATTTCAATGTCGGGGCTACGGTTGATTTGGATGTTCCTCGTAGTTTCTAGAACCGGTTAGCTGGGAAATACGGCAACATATTTTATAGGAAAGAGAAGGTAAACAAGGAACAAGAAGACTCTTTTATCTCGATGATTACCACTTTTATTTTGTTTCTTATGTCTTGATTGTTTACAAAAATGTCTTAGGGGGAAGATGCATCCATTGAAGCTGCAGTGATGGCTATATCAAGTTGCTTGCGAGAACCTGTTGGTGCTTTGAAAAAACAATATTTATGTTTTTGGTTTTTACAATCTTTGTATTAAGACTTTAGTACAATCTTTATGTTTTTGGTTTCTAACTCAACTATTTAGTAGTTTTTGTTTTGTATTAACATTTTAGTAGTTTGAATAGTAGTTTCTAGTTATCTTGGTACAAACCAAATTTTAAAACCAAAACCAAAATCTACAAATAGGGAAAAAAAGCATGGTTTTGTTTTTTTACTAAATTTATTAGTCGCAATTTTGTCTCATTTCAGTCGCAAAATAATCCATATATACGTCGCTATAATTGGATTACAGCTGCAAGATTTAGCGACTACATTTCGACTACTACAATAAGAGTCGCATTTGGGTCGCTAATTAGTCGCCAATTAGTCGCTAAATTTTGCGACTAAATTGCTAAAAAAAATTTAGAAATATTATTGGTAGCAAATTAGTCGCAAAATAGCGACTAATTAGCGACTAAAAAAATTAGCGTCCAAATATTTGACACTATCGGTTTTAGTCGCTAAGTAGACGCAAAAAGCAAATTCGCGACCACGTTGCAACTAAATAGGCAGTCGCGAAAAAGCTGTTTTCTTGTAGTGCGACGTAACGGACGAGCAACTGTCTTCAGGAAGGCCGAATACACGGCCTCTGGTCTTGGGAGTCGCCTACGATAAAAAAAAAATTTAATCTTAGAACTTAGTTGTATTAAAAGTTAATTTCAAATATGTTTAAAAGTGACACGGTTACTAACCTGATAGGTGTACTCGTTGATCTTCTCGGTTGGAACTTCGGTGGGCGCTGGAGTTCCATCCTCGATCGGTTGCGATTGGAGGTACTGCTCCCCGAGCCTCTCCACGGTTTCCACGATTTTACGAGCAATCGGATCTTGAATTTCACCGGTTTTCTTGTTGGTGTGGGTAGCTTTGAGCAAAGAAAGATTCAAAGGAAACACACCGGTCTCCTGAAACTGTTAACATATAAAATTATGTTAGCGAATTATAAAAATTTATGAATTATTTAAATATTTACCATTTTGTCTGCAAGTGAAGCCTTGCTTCTTTCTCCGAGGTTGTGGGTCGCGGGTCCCTTCTCCTTCCGGTCGCTGTTGCGGTTAGTTGAGTTTCTCTCTGAGGCCGCCCGAGTTGCCTCCTTTTCCCAATGTGCAATTAGTCCATCCCAACACTCGTCTTTATGTTTCATAACCCGAGGCCGCTTCCCGGATTTGTACCACACATCTTTCCACTCGTTCATCTTCAACGAGTACTTCCTCGAAGCCTTCTCGTCGAATCCCTTTCGGACCAACGTAGTGAGCTGTGGGTCCCACGTAAAGGTTTGCTGCAAAATAACCACATTTTGGCATTAGTAATTAAAATGTGAGACATGTAGAAAATATATTTTAAACTTATAAAATAAAAACATACCGCAAATTGTCGGAACCAAGTGTCCCGATCCTCCACTGGCATATCGTTGTATGTGGGATACGGTTTAGTTACCAAGGAGTTCATCATGTCGTTGATAGAACCTGTAATCCCGTTTCCCGAGTATTGGAACCTATTAAAATATTTAGTTAAATATTTTACAAAAAATAATTTAATCCAATACATATTTAAATAAGACTTACCAGGTCGTGTTAGGTGGCCTGTCTGGATCTAGACGAGTCAACCTATCACGGCCGGGTTGCGACACAAACTGCTCGATGGTCATGGATGTGGGAGCTGAGAAGGATGTAGGCGGGGGCTGAGATATGTGTGGGGTATCTAGGTCGGGAGTATGCGTCTCACTCGCACTTCGACCTCCCCTACTGGAAGACCCACCTCCTCTAGACTGATGGAATAGCGAATAGTCCCTACGATTTTCAAAATTCTAAGAGTTTAATATTTTGGTATTTATGGTATATAGAATGTATAGGAAATCGAGATTTTTATATTTTGCGATTGAGTTAATTGAAAATTTCGGATTTAGGGATATAAAGATATTGGGAATTTAAGAGTTTTGAAATAAAATAATTTAAGGAAATTGGGATTACGTGGTTTTGTTAAAAATTATTAACATTAATTTGACAAATATAAATAAATTGTTAAAAATTATTAATTTGACAAATTTAACGGTTTAAATTTTTTAAAATTGATTTGACAAATTTTATTAATGTTTACAAATTTATAAATTTTAAGGATTTAAACGTTTAAATTGTTAAACTTATAAAATTAAAAATTTATACAATTTTAAATTTAAAGGATATAAAGTTTTAAATTTTTTTATTTTTAAATTGATAAAAAATTAATTAACATTAATTTGACAAATTAGTTTAAATTGTGAAAAACTTTTAAATTTGAAGGATTTAACGGATCTAAAATTTTAAATTTTTTAAAGTTTGAATTGTTAAAATTTTTTATTAACATTTATTTGACAAATTTTAACAAATTGCTAAAAATGTTAAAATTTTAAGGATTTAACGGTTTAAATTTTTTTGAAATTGTTAAAAATAGTTAACATTAGTTTGACAAATTTTATTAGAGTTACAAAAATTATAAATTTGAAGGATTTAAAGGTATAAATTGTTTAACTTATAAAATTTAAAATTTATAAAACTTTAAATTTAAAGGATTTAAAGTTTAAAATTTTATTATTGTTAAATAGGTTTAAAATTTTAAAGGTTTAAATTGTTTTATTAATGTTAAAATTTTTTAAACTTTAAGGGATTTAAAGGTTTAAATTGTTAAAGGATTTAAAGGTTTAAATTTTTAATAAAAATTTATAAAATTTTTAATTTAAATGATTTAAAGGATTTAAAGTTTTAAAATTTAATTATTAAGGATTTAAAACTTTAAATTCTTTAAATTTAAAATTTTATAAATTATAAAGTTTATTATTTGTAAATTGGTTTAAAATTTATCATGAACATAATTTCTTAACATTCTACAAACCTTATTTCTTAACATTTTATTAATCTTCAAGCACTATTTCGTATTTCTTAACATTCTAAAATCCACATAAACCCTAAAATTATAAATTTCTAAAAGCCTCAAGAACAATTTCCGAAAAATTTTAGTAAATTATGTAAAACTTACATAATTTTTTATTTGGTTGAAGATTGTGAGGATTGACCACGGAGGAGAAGTTTTGGGGGAGAAACGGCGGAGAAACGGGTCGGAATCGCCTCGGAATCGCCGGAGAAACGGAGGAGAATTTGTGGAGAAAATTTTGTGTTTTTGAGATCTGTCTTCGGGGAAGACGAAGACTGTGGATTTAATAGATTGTCTGACGGCATTCTGACGGAACTCAGACGGACTTTAAAATTCCGACGGTAATTCTGACGGCGTTCCCGCTTTGACGATGATCACGAAGTTGTTTGGCGGCAAGTTAAATTAGGTTTACCGTCGGTATTCCGTCGTAATTTAAGACGGAATTCCGACGGAGATTAATTTAAAAGATTAAATTGTACAATTATTAAATATTTTTCAGACGAAGTAAATTGTTTGTCTCCCGAATTTTTAGAGTTTGAGATTTCAGGATTGATGGAAAAAGGAATTTATAGGAATTTGATATTTCAAGATTTTGTGTTTTATTTATTTCACAATTTCAGATTTAGGGATATATATAAGAATATTGGGAATTAGGGGTTTTTGGGATATATAAATTAAAGGAATTTAGTTTTCGGACATTTTGTTATGTACGGACATATGGATTAATGGGAATTTAAGATTATGTGGTTTTGTGATTTATGGACTTTGTGAATTCCGACGGATTTCCCGGTTTGAGGATGATCACGAAGTTATTTGGTTTTCTTTAAACATAGTATAAGGTTATAACCAACTACTATTTTTCAAATTGATGATGTTATTTTTGAAACATTAATTATCATATAATTTACAAAAATCTTATAATTATTTTTAAAAACCTTATAATCAACTTTAAAACCATATTATATACTTTAAAATCATAAAAAACCCAAACCCGTCGGAATTCCGTCTTAACATTAAGACAGAATTCCGAAGGGTTTGGGTTTTTTAATAATTTTCTCTGTCGATACAAATTTAATTAAATAAAAAACCCAAACTGTCGGAATTCCGTCTTAACATTAAGACGGAATTCCGACGGTTTGGGTTCTAATTTATTTAATCTGTCGATGCAAATTTAATTTATTAAAGAAAACATAATCCGTCGGAATTACGTCTTAACATTAAGATTTTGGGTTTTTTAAGATTTTAATTTGTGTTTCATATGGTTTGAAAGTTGATTATAAGGTTTTTAAAAATAATTATAAGATTTTTGTACATTATATGAATATATTACTGCGGCTGCGGCTTCGAAACTTGCACTGAACATTGGATTGTGTAAACACATTGCATTGAGACTAGTATAAGTTTGATAGTATACCTGCCTTTTTACTAACTATCCTTTCCAGATCAAAGTTTTTGTTTTATTTTTTTTTCCCTATTGGCTATCCGGTTAGCCCCGGATGGTTTAGCATGTAGTCAACGGTACGAACTTTTTATATATTTTAGTTTCATATTTTTTTAATGATTTGCGTACCAATTTGGCTTCGAAACG
This sequence comes from Draba incana, assembly GCA_963576765.1. NCBI lineage: Eukaryota > Viridiplantae > Streptophyta > Magnoliopsida > Brassicales > Brassicaceae > Draba > Draba incana. The sequence goes on along the minus strand of OY755213.1, from coordinate 14,658,757 downwards.
TATTACACATATATAACATCAATATTTCACAATCCCTAATAGGAAATAAAACACATCACAACATTATAAAATCATACAATAGATACTAGGACATTATTTAATATTAATGCAACATAAAGCTGTTATCATTAAATTATTCTTAATCATGGACGAGTTGGATGTTTAGTCTTCATCGGAGTCTGGAACTCTTTCATATTCGTACCCAGTAGTTCCTCCACCTTCCTCCTCGATGGTAGATACTTCCATTGGTTGGTATTCAGCAATCATCGAATTAGCACCGATTATCTGTTTCAAAAATGAATTTACTTAAGCATTTGCATAAATATTTATAAACCTATGGTGTATATACCTTAACAATGTTCCGCTCTGTGATGTTCAGGTACTTTGGGTTCCTATCAAAACGGTAAACGGTAACATTCTTCAGGATGACCACCGCACCTACACCAGTGGTGAGTCGGTACTCGTCCTTCTTAAAGATGTTATGGTGCATGGTTCCCTCGATTTTTTCTGAAGGATCTTTTAAGGTTACTAGCAGATTTCCCTGCTCATTGGGCGTTAAACTAGAGAGCATAACCACAATCTGATAATGAAATAGAATATACTTGTCAGATAAATTGTATGTCTAAATGTTAATAAAATATGTTCCCAAAACGTAAACCTTTTTGACTTAAAAAAATTGTGAATGCGGGGATTGAATTTCTGCAACCTGGGTCCAGAATGGTGTGCTCCTTTTGTTATAAGAACCTACATGTATGAATGATAGATTTAGTATTTGTCAGCTACAATCATTATTGTAAAAGTAAAACCGGTAATTATATATATATATATATATACCTTCACGGATTATGTAATCGATAGTAGAAGTCCACGAACGACTACTAAAATCCTGGTCCGCCTGTGGTGCCTCATTAATGGCCTCACGAATAAAATCTTGTGTTGGGCGTGGTTGAGAACTTTCACCTCGCATCACCTTTGCATCATGAGACCTCTTTCGAAACAGGTCTCGCCATACAACTTGGGCAGGTCCCGGTATTACGGGCGTTTGGTTCTGGGATTGTTGAGTTGGATGGAGTGAAATAGTCGGTTCAGCATAAGTAACATTTAAGTTATCGTAAGGAGGGCTTGAAGGAAAAAGATTTGTGGCAGGAGGGTTAAGACCGGGGGCTCGGTTTTGCATATAGTAATTCCACAAATCTCTGTTTGCCATTACGTAATTGAATTTTTCTGTGTTATGAATTTGTGTTGTAATTTTTTTATGCAGGCATGACAAAATGTGCAAACTTATGTAGAACGGATATCCGTCGGATTTCTGTCGGTAAACCGTCAAAACACTCTGACATATGACCCCACCAATCCCTTCGGCCACTGCAGACGATTTATTAACCACTCAAACGTTGCCGACATCGGAAACCGTCTGCAAACCGTCGGAAATCCGTTACATAATTCTGACGACATAGCTCCGTTGGAAATCCATCGGTACAGCTGACCAATCACACTTTGTCGACATCGGATTCCGTCTGAATGAAGTCTGAAAACCGTCATTACTTCCTACGGATTTAGTGCGTCGAAAATCTGTCCATACCCACTGACCAATCATACTTTGCCGACATTGTGCTGTCTGAATTCCGTCGGTATTCCGTCGGATGTCAAAACATCCGACATATCACCCCACCAATCCCATCGGCCACTGCAGACACTTTATTAACCACTGAAACTCTCCCGACATCGGATTCCGTCTGAATTACGTCGGGAATCCGTCGGAAATCCGCCCATACCCACTGACCAATCATACTTTGCCGACATCGTCCTGTCTGAATTCCGTCAGTATTCTGGCGGAAACTGCGACGGTATACCGACGGAATACCGACGGTTTAGACATATAACGTCTTATATAAATACTCCCTATGGAGTGTTTTATGTTCTACACCTTCAAATTACAAAAAATGTCTTCTACCTCTCCTAATGAAGACTCAAACACAAAAGCCGTGGCTAATTTTGTCCATGTTCCAAAATACTCGTGGGAAACCGAATCTCATTGCGATGAATTCACCCAAGAAATTCCCACTTACTCATAGGAATTTGATACGTCCTCACCAATCTATAATGCAGATTCTACATCGACAGTAGTGCCTGACAGCCAGTGCTTGGCAAACATCCACAACATTTACGATAGGCACCCACAATGTCTTGATCACAAGCGGGTTATCGAAGCCGACCAACCATGTCAATTGATGGAAAGTCAGATATTTACGGTGCAAGTACTTCAAACGTATGTAAGGATGAGTACTATGGTTATGAATTCGCCCAAAGCCCCGAAAAGCCAAACTTAAATTTAGATGTTGATGCAATCAAAAGTGAATTGTGCGACGGATTTGTAGGTTCTCCAGGAAAGGATCAGTACTATGATTTCGAATTCGCCCAAAGCCCAGACAAGGCATACATAAATTTAGATGTTGATGCAATCAAAAGCAAATTGTGCGACGGATTTGTAGATTCTCCCCAAAAGAAAAAAAAGGGAAAGAACATCACCAAATAGTTCTAACAAATGGTAAGTTCGGAGTGGAAACCGACATTTGATTGTAAAATGAGAAGTTTATTATGTACTTGTACCATAACCGTTGTGTGTTAAATATTTGCAAGTCTGTAATGTACCTGTTTAATAATGTGTTTTTAATTTTTATGTTTCAGTAAATGTAAGGTTTTATTGGAGTTGTAATACCAATATTTATCGTTAATTTGTCATCGAACATGATTATATATATACTATTAAATAATATGATATACAAGATTTGGGATAATGAAAGGGAAAATATTATAGTGAACACACAAATATGAGAGAACAACATGAAAAACAAGCATTTATTGACAACTAATTATTATTCAGAATCTCCGGATGAACCGTCACTACGGATGGAGTCTGAATCGTCGTTAAATTCTCCACGTGTTTCCTCTTCGTCCGAATGCACTAGATTATCCCCGACATGTGTCACATCAACGACAAGGTCAATGTTATCCATCTCTTCAACATGTGACATTTGTACACTTCTCGATGGTTGTAGAGCATCATGTTCTGGAACTCCATAGATTTTGCCTCTCGGGTTTATTTGAGTTACTGTGATCCACGGATCTGTACGGTAGGCAACTCGAGGATATGGAATGTAGCAAACCTATTATTAATTAGTGGATATTGTTAATATACATGAACAAGAAACCTTAAGTATGAGTACGTAGGTAAACATATTAGTGTATTGATACCTGGTTAGCTTGGAACGCAAGGATAAATGGATCGTAATACTGTAGTTTCCGGCTTGAATTTATTGAAATAACACCAAGAGGGTCAACTCGAACCCCTCGACCATCGGATGGGTCATACCAATCGCACATAAACACAATGCACCTCAAGTTCAACATTCCTGGATACTTGATTTCCAAGATTTCTTTTAAAATCCCATAGTACATGGTATCACCGGATTGCGCCGAAATACCATAGTCCGAAGTTGACCTTTGACGTCCTTCCTCACGGATCCTGAACGAATATCCCCTAGTGCAAAATTTGGGATATGAAGTCGCGGTGCTGCGTAAACCATGAGCAACCTCCACTAACCATGACGGGAGTGAGTGACCACTTGCTATACTTTCGAAAACCTAAAAATGATATACGTAAGATATAAGTAACAAATGAACGTGAAAACATATATGGAAAGTAAGAGTAAGTAATTATATTAAACTTACATAACATTTTAACCACCCCAGGAATTCTTCATCTTTCAATACAGCAAGTTCGGCATCTGTCTTACCATAATGGTAATCACGTGTGAGAGACATGTAGATCCTGTAACATAACAGTCGTTAGTTGATGAAGGCAAATAATTCCATAAATTTAGTTTAATAACTGATACACCTTTCGTACTCCAACATTTCGTCACAGTTTCTGAGGATATATGTATGCAAATGTGTGACCTCTTGTGCTGATAGTATGCGTTTCTTTCGTTTTCCACTTGTTCGACCAACTTGGGCAAACAACTCAGGAACAACCACAACATAGAATGCTTTCTCACCTCTATCATCATGTCGTGCAGGACGTCTCGCCTTAGTACGAACTTCCGATGGAAAGTAAGATTTGGCAAAGTGTGAGACTTCCTCGTTTAGGCTTTGTGCGACAATAGATCCCTCAACCTTGCTCAAATTTTTAACCTTTTTCTTTAGGTGGAACATGTAACGCTCGAAAGGATACATCCATCGGTACTGAACATGGCCTCCTAAGGCTGCTTCTCGTGGGAGGTGAATAGGAAGATGTTTCATAACGTCAAAAAAAGACGGTGGAAATATCTTCTCAAGATTACAAAGGAGAACCGAGATATTGGCCTCCAAGTTACGTATCCCATGGACGGTAAGCGTTCTTGAACATAAATCTCGAAAGAATGCACCAACTCCTATAAACGAATATTAAACAAGTTAGTACATATATAGTAATATTATGGTAGTAAGAAACTAATGGGAGTAAGAAATATACCTCATATTGCTTGGTGGATAGGTTCTGGAAGAAGATATGCAAATACAAATGGAAGAAGACGCTGCATCACGACATGACAATCCTGACTCTTCATTCCTACAAACTTCCCTTCCGTCGAATCCACGCAATTACGTAGGTTAGATGCGTAGCCGTCAGGATATTTACAAATGTTTTGAACCTTTCAAAAAAAACTTCTTTCTGACGAGCGTCTAACTGGTACGCAGGTATCGGCAATCTACCGGCCGAAACATGAAGAGATGGCCTCGTACAAATCAATGGCAAGTCGAATCTAGACTTCCAGTTGTCTTTGGTCTTTCCTGGGACGTTTAATATGGTGTTCATGATGTTGTCGAAGAAATTCTTTTCAACATGCATGACGTCTAGATTATGCCAAAGTAGATGGTCTTTCCAGTAAAGCAAATCCCAGAAAATACTTTTCTTGTGCCAATTGTGATATTCCCCACAACCATCGACGGGGTGATGGCCATTACCCCCACATTCTGGAGTGCGCTCTGCACCAAAATCACGTAACTGTTCCAACATGCTGCGACCATCTATCTCAGGAGGTGGACCATGAAACACTTGTACATTCGTCTTGAAAGGTCTTCTAGACCGACGATATGGATGATTTGCCGGCAAAAAACACCTATGGCAATCAAACCATGAAGTCTTCCTGCCGTGCTGCAATTGGAAAGCTGAAGTATTGTCATGGCAATAAGTACACGCCAATCTTCCATGCGTTGTCCATCCAGATAACATACCGTATGCCGGAAAATCGCTTATGGTCCACATAAGAACCACACGCATGTTGAAATTCTGCTGCACTAAAACATCATATGTCGTAACACCATGCTCCCACAACATCTGCAACTCACATATCAATGGTTGAAGGAATATATCGAGTGACCGTTTTGGATGATCTGGCCCGGGAACTAGAATTGAGAGAAACAGGAACTCTCGCCGCATGCACATAGATGGAGGCAAATTGTAAGGTGTTACAATGACAGGCCACAAAGAATATTTTCTTCCATGCTTTCCAAATGGGTTGAAACCATCAGTGGATAAGCTTATGTATACATTCCGTCGTTCGTATGCAAAATCTGGATATACGGATTGAAAGTGTTTCCACGCTTCCGCGTCAGAAGGATGCGTGATATCTCCATGTTGACTATGCTCTGCATGCCATCTCATAGCCTTTGTTGTGCGGTCTGATTCGTACAACCTCTTCAACCTCTCCGTTAAGGGTAAATACCACATCCGTTTGAATGGAATCTTCACCCTGCCACTTGTCTCCTCGAACCGGGGTTTGTGGCAAAATTTACATTTCTTTCGATTCTCGTCCTCTCTCCAGTATATCATACAGTTGTCGATGCACACATCTATAGCCTGGTAGGGCAAACCAAGACCGGCAACAAGTTTTTGGATCTCGTAGTATGATCCGGGGGCCAGATTATCTTCTGGCAAAATATCTTTTACGAACTCGGCGAATGCATCAACACATTCTTCGGACAAATTGTGATCAGTCTTTATGTTCATCATCCTAGTAGCAGACGATAACGGGGAATGACCCTCCCTACAACCGCTGTATAGTAGTTGCTTTGATGCGTCTAACATATCGAAAAACTTTCGAGATTCTAAATTAGGCTCTTCAACCCTATCACCCTCATACCCACCCGACTGCAAATTCTCTCTAAACGCATCGTTAACCATCGCAACCGTACTTACCCCAACATCTACTTCCGCTGTAGGTTCCCCTACGCTATCCGGAAAATAAGGTTCATTGCTACTAGTACTACCATATTCATAATTCCTTTCTCCATGTAAATACCAAACCTTATATCCCGGCCTAAAACCATATCTATATAAGTGAGTCCAAACATTATGAACGGCAACACTAATTCTATTACAACAATTAGAACAATGACATTTGATATCCTGACCTTTTTTGCATGCTTCTACATTACTGGGTAAATTCATGAACTCCCATAATCCTTGAGCGTACTCGTCCCTTAATAAGTCCGAGCCCTCATTCGTCATTGGCTCGTCCATCCATGCCCAACAATATGAACTCATCTTCATAGTTTTTTTTTTTCTCGAAATTTTGTTATGATGAAATGAAGCATTCTGCAAACTTATGTAGAATGGATTTCCGTCGGAATTCCGTCAATACCTCCGACATAACACCCCAACCCATCCCATCGGCCACCGCAGACGATATGGCAACCACTCAAACTTTGCAGACATCGGAAACCGTCGGAATGCCGTCGGAAATCCGTCCCTAATTCCGACAGATTTTGTCCGTCGGAAATACGTCTGATCAATCAAACGTTGCCGACATCGGAAAGTCCGAATTCCGTCGGTAATCTGTCGCATTGCCGTCAAAAACTGACGGTAGATCATTGCCGTCTGTATTCCGTCGGTATTTTCCGACAGAATTCCAACGGAATGTCGACCGCGTGGATTTCCGTCGAAATGCCGTCGGAATAATCTGACGGAATTCCGACAGAACGATTTTGGTCGGTAATTCGTTGGAAAGCCGTCGGATTTGGCAGATGGAATTCTGACGGAAAAAAAAATCCGTCGGAAAACTGCCTGTTTTCTTGTAGTGTCAAAATTATTTATGCTTCTATATATACCACATACTATTTTATCCCTTCCAAGCTAAACAGTCAAAACTCACACACACCACCATGAGACACCTCACCGCACCTCCGTGGCTTCTCCTCCTTCTCCTCCTCGTCTCTTCTCTCATCTCCGGCGAATCCTCGCTGTCTCCGGCCGGAGAGAAAACCAAACTTGACACCGGTGGTCTCAGTAGACAGAGCTTTCCAAGAGGATTCTTGTTCGGAACCGCCACGTCAGCTTATCAGGTCGAAGGCGAGACTCATCAAGATGGTCGTGGCACAAGCATTTGGGACGCTTTCGTCAAGATTCCTGGTAAATTACAGTTTATAAAATCTAATTATATAATCTATTATTGATTTTGACCCCCCAAAAAATGTATTACTGATTGGTCTATGTATAAAATAAATTAATATAGGGACTATCGCCAAGAATGCCACGGCTGAGTTAACAGTGGATCAGTATCACCGTTACAAGGTACTAAACTACTAGTCTTAAAAGATTCCAATATATTTTATTGGATCATAATTTTTAATTAAAAAAATTCGTAAATGTTACGTTTCAATGTGTTCGTGATAATCACATTTCAGGAAGATGTGGATTTAATAAAGAAACTTAACTTCGATGCTTATAGATTTTCCATTTCATGGTCCCGAATATTCCCTGGTATGTACTATGTAGTATATATAATTAATCAAACATATGTGAATTTACATATATAACTTCAAGCTATATGAATGCAGAGGGAAATGGTAAAATCAACTGGAAAGGAGTTGCTTATTACAATAGATTAATCGATTACTTGATCCAAAAGGTATAAGTTTATAACATCATACAATTGATTTGATTATAAACGAAAATAAAACGAATCTAATAATATGCTTAGGGATTACACCGTATGCGAATTTGTACCACTACGATCTTCCATTGGCTTTGGAAAAGAAGTATAAAGGCTTGCTTGGTAGAGAAGTAGTGTAAGCACCAACCTCCAATTATATACACTCTTTTTGGCCGGCCTCAATTGCAATAAATTTAATTGGTGCAAATTTGCAGGAAAGATTTTGCAGATTACGCGGAATTTTGTTTCAATTTATTCGGAGACAGAGTGAAAAATTGGATGACATTTAACGAGCCACGGGTGGTAGCTGCTTTAGGGTATGATAACGGTATTTTTGCGCCAGGTAGATGTTGTAAAGCATTTGGAAATTGCACTCAAGGAAACTCCGCAACTGAGCCATACATTGTTTCCCATCACCTTATCTTGGCCCACGCAGCAGCGGTCCAAAGATACCGAAAATATTACCAAGTAAACTATAACTTATAAAATAGATATCTTGGTGTGGTATGATGAAATCTATATGACTATTTTGCCAAACCAAATAATCATTTGTGAAAACAATTTAGGCAAGACAAAAAGGAAGGATCGGGATTCTTCTAGATTTCGTTTGGTACGAGCCTCTTACAAGAAGCAAAGCAGATAACCTTGCAGCTCAAAGAGCAAGAGACTTCCATATCGGATGGTAAATGTTAAAATTTCTGGACATCTATACAATATAACTCATCTTTTTACCATTAAATTTTCTAGGTAAGCTTATAAGAATATATTTTGTTTGGGGATAATGTTTGAAGGTTTATTCACCCAATAGTATATGGAGAGTATCCAAGGACAATGCAATACATAGTGAAAGAGAGGCTTCCAAAATTCACAGAGGAAGAAGTGAAAATGGTGAAAGGTTCCATAGATTTCGTGAGAAGTAGTGTAAGCACAAACCTCCTCCAATTATATACATATACACTATTTTTTGCCTCAATTGCAAATTTTGATTGGTGCAAATTTGCAGGAAAGATTTTGCAGATTACGCGGAATTTTGTTTCAATTTATTCGGAGACAGAGTGAAAAACTGGATGACATTTAACGAGCCGCATGGGGTAGCTGCTTTAGGGTATGATAACGGTATTTTCGCGCCAGGTAGATGTTCTAAAGCATTTGGAAATTGCACTCAAGGAAACTCCGCAGCTGAGCCATACATTGTTTCCCACCACCTTATCTTGGCCCACGCAGCAGCGGTCCAAAGATACCGTAAATATTACCAAGTAAACACTAACTTATACAATAGATATCTTGGTCTAGTTTGCCCAAAAAAAAAAAAGATATCATGGTCTCGTATGATGAAATCTATATGACTCTTTTGCCAAACGAATAAATCATTTGTGAAAAAATTATAGGCAAAACAAAAGGGAAGGATCGGGATTGTTCTAGATTTCGTTTGGTACGAGCCTCTTACCAGAAGCAAAGCAGATAACCTTGCAGCTCAAAGAGCAAGAGACTTCCATATCGGATGGTAAATGTTCAAAATTTTGGACATCTATACAGTATAACTCATATTTTTACCATTAAAAATTTTAGGTGAACTTATAAGAATATATTTTGTTTGGGGATAATATTTGAAGGTTTATTCACCCAATAGTATATGGAGAGTATCCAAGGACAATGCAAAACATAGTGAAAGAGAGGCTTCCAAAATTCACAGAGGAAGAAGTGAATATGGTGAAAGGTTCCATAGATTTCGTGGGAATAAACTAATACACGACTTATTTCACGTCAGATACTCATAATTCCACCATACCTAAGGATTTGGGTTACCAACAAGATTGGAACGTGACTTTCAGCTGTAAGTTCTTGCATGTTCGATATGAATCTCTAGATTTTGAATTTTATTTACAATCGTTTTCCATTTCTAACACTTGCAGATGCTAAGTTGGGGAAACCAATCGGTCCAAGGGTGAGCTATACATGATTTTGTGCTTATTTTTGATGTATTTAGTGTTTAAATTATAAATTAATCCATTTACCATAGGCAAACTCGTTTTGGTTATACAACGTACCATGGGGAATGTACAAGGCCTTGATGTACATGAAGGAACGTTACGGAAACCCAACTATGATTCTCTCCGAAAACGGTATTTAAGACACAAGAATCTCTAATCAATACTATTTTCTTTGTTTTACTCTATTCCAAGATTTATAGAAAATGTTACGAGTATTATATATGTTTGAACATATCTTATAGGTATGGATGATCCCGGAAACGTTACTCTAGCTCAAGGACTACACGACACAACGAGAATCAAGTATTATAGAGATTACATAACTCAACTTAAGAAAGCAGTTGATGATGGAGCCAATGTGACTGGATATTTCGCGTGGTCGTTGCTCGATAATTTTGAATGGTTATCAGGATATACCTCAAGGTACATTAGCTATATGTATGATATACTTGGGGATCGTCTATGTTTTCGTTTTGTTGATAATGTTTTTTTTCCTTACTCTTGAATAGGTTCGGGATCGTCTATGTTGATTACAAAACATTGAAGAGGTACCCCAAGATGTCTGCTCAATGGTTTAGACAACTTTTGAAACGAAACAACAAATAAGCTGAAATGTAGCCATGAATTTTGACGGTTGAAATTGATCGTTAAAGAATAAACGGGTTTGTTTTAGTTACTTTGTCTATAAAGGGTGAATTGTACCTTAAAACAATAAAACCTTCTCCTTCTTTGACTTGTCAACGCAAATAAAAAGAGTTTCAGCAGCAATTAAATTGCATTATGTACCCTTGCGACTTCCAAACTTGTTAAATTCGTATGGATTTATAACATAATGGTCCTTGCAACCTTATCAAATATCATGAGCATTCACCAAATGTTAAAGGTGGTCGTAAAAAATTCGGTGTCTTAATTGGTTTATTTAAATTCCGGTTTTCTGTGATTGGTTAACTTTTTTTTTTTTTCGGCAGTGATTGGTTAACTTTAAAAATTCGTTGACAAAAAAAAAAATAGTTGACAAAAAAAAGGTTAACTTTAAAAATTCGAAAATTTGGGCCTAAAGCCCATAAAAGTACCGATTTGTTAGATCTGATCCGGAAACCAATCCGACCCGTTTTTATTTCTGATGCCGCCTTGTTAAATTGTTTGTTGAGACCCATAAATAAAAAAAAGGTTGAATTGGCTAGATAACCAACAAAAAAATAATAATCAAGAAAGTAACAAAAAGTAGGGTATGCGGCAAAAAAGTTAATTTGTTATTTTTTTTAGTTAGTGTTTTTTGTTAAGCCTAATTTCCCAATAAAAAAACCTTAATTTTTAGGGAAAGAAGGGAAACTTGATTTTGATCTTCTTCTCCCACAAGCCGAAAATGCCATAAACCTTTCTCTTGGAGCCGTTTCTTCGATTCTTTGCTCAATTTCGATTTCTTCTGCTTTCGATGAATCGCGAAAGCTTATACGGGGCAGGCGACGATGATGACGATGACGAAGAAGACGATATCGGTGAAGATCTCGAAGACTTAAGACGCGCTTGTATGGTTTCCGATGCCAATTCCGATGAGATTACCGGAAATACCGGCGGCGGCGGCGGAGGGATACCGTCGGATTCGGAGAACGAAGACGATTTCGAGATGCTTCGTAGCATCAAAAGCCAATTAGGATCTTCTACGAATGTATCCAGTGTTCCTCCAATAGGTTTATCTGATTCGGAGAGTGAAGACGACTTGGAGATGCTTCGTAGCATTAAGAGCCAATTGGCATTGTCCATGGATACGTGCGTTCCTTCCATGGGTTTATCCGACGACGAGGACGAAGATGATGCCTTTGAAACCCTTCGCGCTATTCGTAGGCGATTCTCTGCGTATAAAAATTCCGGTGAGCTCAATGGTGGTGATACCTTCTAATACTTGTTTCTCTTTTCTTTCTGGTACTGATTCGTTAGATATTGTTTTCTGTGTTATCTATGGAATGTTATCTGAAGACACTGCTTTCAAATGCTTAAGATAGTTTTTGCTGCTGGTAAGATTACTTTGGCTCTCTTAGATTTCATAATTTGAGGCTAGTTCTAGCTATTAGGGCTCTATATAGAAGCTACACTTAGTGTGAAATGATGCAAGAATTTGGGTATGATTGTTTTTGTCCACTGTTGCATTTGTCTCTTGTCTTTGTTATGTTATTCTATGCGTTATTGGTAATTTCTTTCTATGTTTTATGCAGATGCACAAGGAAATTTCATGAATGAATCTCCCAGGAAGAAAAAGCAGGTACATGCCTCGGATAACGAACCTTCAAGCGAAATATTGAGTAGATCTAATACTTATGAAAGCTTTCCAGATCATGGGAAATCAATTGTCACAGTGCCAGATTCTGATGATGTACATGAAAAGACTGCCCTTGAGCCTCTTGACCAGTGCCGATCATCTCTTCTGCCAGCTGCGAGCTCAAGTTTCCCTGAATCTGCACAAGCATTTGTTGATGCAATCAGGAGGAACAGGTCGTATCAGAAGTTTCTTCGAGGAAAATTGAGTGAAATTGAAGCAACGATTGAGAAGAACGAGAAACACAAGAAAAATGTGAAGATAGTTAAAGATTTTCAAGCTGCTTGCAAGAGGATTACGAAACAGGCACTTTCTCAGAGTAAAGATCCTCGTGTCGAGTTAATCTCAGCACAAAAATCTGGGCCTCCTGATAGCTCCGAGGTAACGCACTTTGATCTAATTATCCTTCCTCTGCTGTTTTGTAGTCATTAGAAAAGTACTACTCCGGCTCATTCTGTGTTTTGTTTTGTTTTTGTAGGGTAATGATAAAAAGATATCTCATTTGACATTGGGTCCACCGGAAAACCCTTGCGTTGCACGTTATAGAATGGCACTAGAGAAATATCCAGTTTCAGTGGATCGCAGAAATTGGTCTAGTGAAGAGAATGAGAATCTTGCAAAAGGTCTAAAACAGCAAATTCAAGAAACACTCCTTTATGAAGCTATTGAGCGGTCCAGGTAATGCTTGGTCTTCCACTTTTAAATTGCTAATCATATTCAGATGCATAATTATTTTAATTTTTTCTGATTGAGTTAACTGACAGAAATTTCTTTACAGTGACATGGAAGGACCTTCAGATGATATAGTTGAATCGATAAAAAATCTTGAGATCACACCAGAAATGATTAGGCAGTTTCTTCCGAAAGCTAATTGGGATCAGTTGGCCTTGAAGGACCGTTCTGCTGCAGAATGTGAAGCTCGGTAGGTTCCTCCTCTAATTGAACTCTGGTCACTCATAAATTAGCTTTTAGTCACATTTCAATACCATCACTCTGTGTCTTCGTTTTGAGAATTCAGTGCTTATTCATAATTTGTTCCTCATTGTAGGTGGGTGAGCTCAGAAGATCCATTGATTAACCATGGTCAATGGACTGCAGCAGAGGAAAAAAATCTACTCTTAATTATACAAAAAAATAATTTTACAAACTGGCTTGACGTTGCGGTAACACTAGGAACCAATAGGACCCCATTTCAGTGTTTGTCTCGATATCAGAGAAGCTTGAACCGAGACATATTGAGAAGAGAATGGACTGCAGAGGAAGATGAGCAACTCTGTGCTGCAGTAGACTTATTTGGCGAGAAGGACTGGCAATCTGTTGCAAATGAATTCCAAGGAAGAACGGGAAAACAATGCGCTACAAGGTCAGTGATTTTCTTGATGAATTATATATCTTTGTTTCTGTTTGTATTTAGATATATAACTGAATGGTTTATCTTATTCCCCTCTTCTCTATACTTGCAGATGGAAAGACACGCTGCACCCTACTAAAACAAAGGTAGGGAAATTTAGCTCAGAGGAAGACAAACGTCTGAAAGTAGCTGTGACACTCTTTGGAGCTAAAAACTGGCCTAAAATTGCTCAGTTTGTTCCTGGACGGAACCAGAATCAGTGTCGAGAGAGATGGCAAAACACTTTAGATCCCAAAATAAATAAGGGGAAGTGGACCAAGGAAGAGGATGGAAAGTTGAGAGAAGCAATTAAAGAACACGGATATAGTAGTTGGTCCAAAGTCGCTTCACATATGTCTTCTCGTACTGACAATCAGTGCTATAGGAGATGGAAAAAATTATATCCTCACCAAGTGCTTCTTAAACGAGAAGCTGATAAGTTACGAAGAGAAGCTACTGTACGTAATTTTGTTGACCGGGAATCAGAGCGCCCTGCTCTTGTCGCTGACGATTTTTTGGTACTACCTGAGATGTCTCTTGAGCCAGAACCCGAAGTTGTTGCCCAGAAGAAGAAACGCAAAGCAAAGTAAGTTAATCGAATATTCCTCTCAAACATTCACACACAGGCCTTTTGTGAATCTAAATCCACCTTTGTGTTGATGCAGACAGAAGAAATCAGATGCAGAGAGCGAGAGCGAAGCATCTTGTGCTGCTACAAAGAGAAAACCAAAGAGGCGGAAAAAGGGATTAGAGCAATGCTCAGGAGATGAATGTAGACTAGAGAATGAAACAGCCTGTGAAACTGATTCAAACAATGGAGGAGAGGTTGAGTTGTTGGAATGGCATACCAGGATTGAAGACTATGTAAAAGAGAGAAAAAGACAACGACAATGCAAGAGTGTCGCAGGAACATCGAATAACGGCTCTATGACCACCAACTGCTCTCAAGTCAAAACTGGTAACAAGAAACTTAAGCCTAGGAGGAAAGTTCTGCAGTAGTTCCTATGGAGAACCAAGATGCACCAAATTAGGTTTCTTTTGCTGCTCTTGAAAATTTTGTATGTATAATTAATTACTACTAATTCAAAACAGTTTTATAGTAAAACAGTGGTTTTGGTGATGCCAACAACAATGAAATTCTTGAAATTTATTGGTAAAGAGAGAAATTGAGTACATGTTCATCTTTATTAGCTAAACAAGTTAGTAAAGAAATATATTTACATGAAAAGACCTTTCCTGATTGGTTTCCACAAAAAGAAAGATCAGAACTTGTATAGATAACAACTCATAAGTTATTATCTAATTTATAAGAGACTACAGTTTCATGACATTACTTACTTCTGATGAACTTTCTTTTAGTGTTAGCACCATTCATTTCATTTCCCATATTCTTCTTTTTCATCTTCTCTAACTTCTGTCTTTGTCCTTCTATATCTGTCTTTATCACTCGTTCTCTCTAAGGCTGGGCGTTCGGGTTCGAGGCGGGTAGTTATATTCGTCGGGTACCCATTTTCAAAATTATAAAACCCATTCGGGTATAACAAATAAACGGGTCGGGTTCGGGTCAGGTACTAGCGGGTATCGAGTACCCATTCGGGTACCCGTATTTTATGATTATACTAAAAAAAAAATGTTCAAGAGATTAAAAAAAAAATTATTCAAAAAGCCAAGTCTTAAACACAAATTGAGTTTAAAAATGCCAAAGTTGACGAAACACCAAGGTATGACAGTAAAAAAATCAGAAAAGAAATTCAAAACACAACCCAAATGTAGTAAATCCCCTATTTTAGTGCTCCCATTTCTTAATCGGATGGCCGTTCGAATTTCGAATTTTATGCCCAGTTCAAATTTTATGCCTCGTTCCAATTTCGAACGTTACGGAGAAAAAAATCTAAAAAATCAACAAAGACGAAATTGAATTAAGTTTGTAATACAATATTACTAATAGTGACCAATTAATCAATGACATCCAACCCTAATCACTTATGTGTATAGAATACACATTTATATGTGTATATAAAAAAAATAAAAAAAATAAAAAAATTCGGGTACCCGATCGGGTATCAGGTAACCGAACCATACGAAATCAAAACCCGATCGGGTATTATACGTTACCCGTACCCGACCCGAACCCGGTTTTTCGGGTCGGGTTCGGGTATCGGGTATGGGTAAAAGGTCCACCCCTAGTTCTCTCATCTCATCTGGCATCAAAGCCAATCTTGAAAATTTCTTCGGTGACACAAACCCACTTAGTCTCTCTTTGATGTGGTTAAACACGGGAACAAGGCCACGTCTTATGAAACAACCATCCATCAGTTCCATCGAGCTTGATTCCGGTAAAGACACAGAGTCTTTCAGCTCCAAGTCGAAGCAGAACGGAGAGTCCTTCAACCACATTCTAAGAGAGTGAGCTTTGGCTACTAGAAGTCCGGTTCTTGTCTTGCAGGGAAGAAATGGAGAGCCCATCTCCCAAAGACAAGCCTTTAGCGTTTTGTCCAGGGATATACCGTTGTACTCTGCGGTTCCTGTGATTAAGACTACCGACTTTGGAGATTCTGGGTACCCTTCAAGTGATGCATCCTGAAATGGGAGAAGAATTGTAGCAGAGATTGTGAGGGTTATCGGTGATTATGAGAATGATTTTTCCAAAAGATCTCTAATTATGTAAGGATTTTATGGAATGATGAGGAGATGCAGAGATATCGAGAGAGAAGAAAGAGATTAATTGCCTGCATGTGGTGAAGCCATGGAGTTAGGGCAACAAGCGCTGCACCTCCCGACAATCTTCTGAAATCAGCACCCCAGTCCTTGTCTGCCACCCTGAAATCAAAATCAATCACAAATGTAACAGCTTAAACACTTTCAACGTTTTCACGAAACAAGTGTTGACTAGTACATGCGCGAGCTTCTCCAAAACCCAACTGACCTGAAAACATCGCGACTGAAGATACCCCTTTTGATTGCCAATTGGAAAACCCATGATGCAGTAGCTCTGAGTTCAAACGCCCAGAGAAGATTCAATAGAGCATTAGCAAAATTGAGAGCAGCATTGTCCTCTATGGGTTTCAGTTTCTCGAACCATCCATCCACCTCAGAAACTAGCAACTCAGATGTTCCAGCTAAAAGCCTGAAAGGTAACATTAAAAACCAGGGAAAAGACATAAGAGCCATTAACATATGATCATATTATTATTTCTAGGTTCAGACTAGAGTAAGTTTCTGTAACAGATTTATATGATCTTGATTGTAATAATAAAAATCCACAAATATATTTAGGACCGTACTAAGAATTTCGCCAATCATGACTAACAGTTTTAAGGAATGCATCAGATCATCCATGATTGAATTAGAAATGGTAAGTACAGAAACTCGAAATGCATACCTGATAGGAAGATCAAAACCAATATCTTGAAGAGCTTTCAGCAGCAACATGACTTCGTTTTTTTCCTTAAGAGAAACTCGCCGCCCTAACAAAGCAAGTCCATATCCTGTGGTCTGGCTCCAAGCCCTCTCTCTTCATTTCCATGAGCCTTTCTATTCCACTGTTATAATCTTTGCTCCGAAGGTAAGCATCAATAACTGAACTATAAGGCAGAGTTGTTAGTTCCACGTCTGTTTCTTTCAGGTTACTAAGAACCTTTTCAGCTTCTTGGGGCTTTCCTGAAGAACTATATGAAACCATGAGCAGATGCATTGTAGTAAGTGTTGGTTCTATTCCCGCATTCTTCATCATTTGCAACAGCCTCTCTGCCTTAAAGTCGCCTCCAGAATCTCGGGATATTTTCATCATCGTGTGGTAAAATGAACGGTCTAGTTTATAACATTTGGAGAGAAGCTCTTCAAACAGCTGTTCAGCTTGTTCAAGGCATTTTTGCTTACCAAAAGCAGAGATCAAGCTCTTGTATGTGTCCAGTTTCGGGTCCAAACCAATATTTCTCATTTGCTGCATAAGCAAGTACCCTTCTTCTGGTCGTCTGTCTCTACAATACATTATAATCAAAGTATTGTAAGTAGTCTCATCTGGTTCCAGTCCAGTTTCTTTTATCCTTTGGTACACTTGAACTGTCTTCTTGTAATCTTCGATAGCTGTATACATCTTCAGCATGGAATTCCATATAGCGAGCTCGACCTTGAAGCCAGCTTCTTCCATTTCAGAAACCATAACTTCAGCATCTCTAACTCGTTTTCCTTTGCACAGAAGCTCAATCATCATCCTATAAAGGCGAATCGTGGGCAAGTAACCAGCAGCCTTCATGCTATTGTATATCTTTTTTACCTCAAAGATATTTCCAACTTTGGCAAATGCGTCAAGCATCAAAAGAATGGAGCTTTTGCTAATCTTAAATCCCATGTCTTGCAATTCTTCAACAACAACGTATAGCTCCTCAAGCCTCCCATCAACACACAAAGCATGCAACAGAATATTGATCGATTCAACAGTGGGTGACGGACCATCCCTCATCATAGTGTTAAATATAGCCCTAGCCCGTTCGTAACAGCCACACTCAGCATAAGCCGTCATCAAACTGTTCCATGTCTTCAGATCAGGTGTTTGTCCACTTTGTCTTAAGTTGCCAACCACACTCTCTGCTTTTTGCCATAGCTTTAGTTTTCCATAAGCGTCAATGATATCAGTATATATAGGCGAACAAGCAAAGTGGAAGCCTTTCGTCTCAGCCTGATTAACCACATGATGAGCTGTCTCTGGAAAGCCAAGCTTACAATACACAACTACCATGCTTTTAAAAACACTTTCTGAAGCTTCACATCCAGATAGTCTCAGGTCAGAGAAAACTTGAGAAGCTTCAGTATAATGTTCATTCGCTACGCAGCAGTGCAATAAAGACTCATACATGGTGTAACTACCAGCACATGCATCGGCAAAGTATTCTTCTAGAGCAGCGATTAGGTTGTTAACCTTGTTAACCTTGCAATATAGAACAATTAGTGCTTCATTTATAAGCCGCTTAGATCCACTTGTGTGTTCTTTCAAAAATTCAAGTAATTCACATGCTTCTGAATGCCTGCCTGATGAACTGTAGGAACCCAAGATAGACAATAGAGTGTCGTTTTGTAGTTCATAGCCATTGGTGATAGCCAATTTCAACTGTTTAGCAGCAAGATCAAAGCATTCACCCTTAACAAGAACTGAGGAAATCTCTAGCGGGTTCATGCCACATAACTCTTCCATATCTCTGATGGTTTTCTGAATGTCTTCTGGCCTGTTTTCTTTCATAAGTCCAAGGATCATCAACTCATACAGACTATGGGACGGTGTATGACCATCAGAAATCATATCACGATACAAAACCCACGCCTTTCTTGTCTCGTTGCCTCTTAGAAACACATCCAGCATAACAGAATACGCTAAATTATCAGGTTTAGTCCCAGAGCGTAACATGCAACTGAAAGTATCTTCAGCCTCCTCTCGCTGCCCAGCCTTGGCATAACCGCAGATGAGAGCACTGTAGGTCTGCAGAGTTGGTTTGATCCCAACATCAAGCATCTCGGACATTAGAGCTGCGGCTTCCACGGTTCTATTTGCTTTTCCAAGTGAATCTATCAAAACTGTGTAAGTAATCGCATCAGGGTTTCTACCAGACAAACCTTTCATGTCCTTATAAAGCTGTAGCGCAAGATCAAGTTGACCCTGCTTTCCATACATGTGAATAATCGTGTTGTACGTCATCTCGTCTTTCCCAAACCCCATTTTCTGCATTTCCTGATACACCTCCTTCACCTTCTCCGTATTCCTCTCTCTGGCGAAAGCATAAGAGTAAAGAGTTGTATGTCACTGCATCAGGGGAATAACCTTTAACCTCCAACTCCGTGAAGAGCCTCTCGGCTTCAACAGCAAGCCCACATCTTCCATACACAGAGATCATAGCATTATAAGTCCACAAGTCAGGCTGACATCGATGA
This sequence comes from Draba incana, assembly GCA_963576765.1. Taxonomy (NCBI): domain Eukaryota; kingdom Viridiplantae; phylum Streptophyta; class Magnoliopsida; order Brassicales; family Brassicaceae; genus Draba; species Draba incana. Next base: position 14,639,167 of record OY755213.1, on the reverse strand, counting down.
GCTTCCATGTCTTCAAAAACCTTCACCGCACCTTCCAAATTTGAATCCCGCGAACAAGCACTAAGAAGAGTGTTGTAGGTAATAGCATCAGGCCTAAGACCAGAATTCCTAACCATATCTAATAGCTCAACAGCTAGATTAGGAGTCAATCCACCAGACTTAAGCCTAGCATTGATAAGAGTATTGAAACTTATAAGGTCAGGAACACAACCTCTCTGACGCATTGCATCGAGCATCTCTTGTGCCTTTGAAAACTTGCCACTACGAGAATAAACTCCCATCATCGCGTTGTACACCTGAACCGTATCTCCAACGGCTGGCTCAGCTCTCGCGAAAATCTCCACCGCAAGCGATTCCTGATTCCACCGTCCCAATACACCGAGTATCGCTGCGACCATCCGGGCATTAGGTGAGTGCCAATGACGGAGATTGAGCCACTCGAAAACCTCGAGAGCTCGTTGCCAGCTCTCTTGACCAACGGATTTAACGACGAAGCAGTAATCCGTCGGAGTCATCTGAACAGGCCGAGCATCGAGAATATCTGCGACGAACTGATTAGGTTTCAGGCCAAGAATCTTATCCGTTAGGAATTTCACTCTCTCTCTCCAATCCTTAGCTCTTAGCAACGCAACCTTATTCAGCTTCTTCACTCTCCTTCTCCGACTCGCCACGACGGCGGCTTCATCACTTGCCTTACTCTGCTGCTCGCTGGAATCGACGAATTCACCGGAATCTGGAATTCCGGCGACATCGGTTGGCGGAATCGGAGAAGAAATAGGCTGCGATGGTGTTGAGGTCTTGGAATCAGAAGTCTCACGGAGATTCAAATGTGGCCATCGGACGGATGGAGAAGCTCGACTGTAGGTGAATTTCTTCGTAGTGATATTCCCTTGTTCATCTTTAATCTCGGAAAACGTCACCGGAGTAGAATTAAGGGCGGCGCGAACGGATAAGGCAGGGGATGAAGAAAGAGGAGAAGCAAAAGCTAAAGCCCCTGCAGAAACCGCCATTAAAATCTCTCTCAAGCTTCATAAATATCTCTGTCGCAGGATTTGTACCGTTATTGAAGATGAGGTCCGAGTGAAAGAGAGTGATATTTTTTAAGACTCCCTTACAGAAAAACTTCGTGACGTCTGAGATTTTTATCAACAAACACCGTGCCGTTTTTGCTTTGACTGAATCATTAAAGATTCGTCTCATATGAAACCTTTTGATACAGTAATGCTGATCAATGGATAAACGTTTTGACTTGTTTTGTTTTCTCCTTGAAATTAAACAAAAATTGCCAAAATAGAGGTCTTGGAAGAACTAATACATAAGAGCCAGTCTGGAAAATTTTGAAAAATTAAAAACAGCTAAATTTCTGGAGATTTTGTAACATAGTCCTTCATCTTCTTCATCTTCTTCTTCATCTCTAGAAACGACCAATACCCCAGACCCTGACAACTCCATCAGTGTAACCACTGAACAATGTGCTTCCATCTGCACTCCAGTTCAAGCTTGTGCAGTAGATCACCTGCATTTTTTACATTACACAAATTTTAGTATATCAGAAACATGATTCATCTTTCTTATGCAGTAACAACAACAAAGACAAAACATTTATGAATAGAGTAACATTTGTGAGAATATGTAATCAAAAATCAAAGTAGAGGCTTTTTAACTGATGGGAAAGGATTCCTCTGAGCCTACCAAAATGTTAATATTCCTATAACCAAATATTGGCAACTACTTTTAGTGCATTCCCTAACAACCCAAATGCAGCAAGACCGATACTTAGCATGAACATAGGACCAATCAATACCAAAACACCAGTACAAAAAAAGTTCTAGGATTATATGAACATACCTTCTTCTGGTTACCAGTTCCAACACCACCATCAGATTTCTCTGCCTCAGCCTTGAGATCAACCTTCAAATCCTCAACAACACTCTTGCTCTCAAGATCCCAGATCTTAATGCTATTCTCAGTAGCAGCGCACAACCAGTACCTGTTCGGGCTAAAGCAAAGCGAGTGAATGATCGAACCCGCCTCAAGCGAATACAGCTTCTTTCCTTCAGCCAAATCCCACAACAAGATCACACCATCTTTCCCACCACTAGCACACAACGAACCATCAGGTGAAACAGCCACAGTGTTAAGATAACCCGAATGTCCAACAAGAGAGTTCCTCAGCTTACAGTTCTGCAGATTCCAAACTTTCACAGTATGATCCCAAGAAGCGGAAACAATGGTAGGCACAAGCGTGTTAGGGCTAAACCTCACACAGCTAATCCATTCCTTATGACCATCACCTTGCTCAGAGATCGTGTACTTACATTCACCAAGAGTGTTCCACAGCTTGATCGTACGGTCACGAGACGCGGACACGATCTGACGGTTATCGACAGAGAAAGCAACGGAGAGGACGTCTTTGGTGTGTCCAACGAATCTGCGTGTGGTAGCACCAGTAGCGAGATCCCAGAGACGGAGCTCACCGTCCCAGCTTCCGGAGAGAGCAAACTGACCGTCCGATGAGAGAACGACGTCCTCAACGAAGTGAGAGTGACCGGTGAGCCTACGCTGTGCAACACCGTAGGTTTTCTCGTCCTTGGTGAGTTTCCAGAGGATGATGGATTTGTCACGCGACGCGGTGACGATGATGTCGGAATTGTCGATCGGGGTTGCGATGGCGGTGACTTGGTCGGTGTGAGCACGCATAATGCCCTTCAATACGAGTCCGTCGGCCATGGTTAGGGTTTGGGGGCAGAGACTAAGGTTTCTTCTTATTTCTTCGGAAATGGCGTAACAGAGCGAGAGAATTGGCTATCTTGTGAAATGATGGTATTTATACTCTAGGTCAAATAATTAGGAAACTAGGGTTTCGTGCTGTTTCTGCTAGGAGGCTGGGCCGTAATTGGGCCTCTCGTTTATTTTTTGTTGAGACTTGTCAGGAGTGTTAAGTCACAAATTTCACAAAGATGAAAACAAAGGGATGTTTGATCACAAATTTGACGAAGAGATGAATTAAAACGACTTTTGATTCAAATGTACAGGAATTTCGTAGCATACAAAGATGTAGTAATTCATAAAATTGTTCATAATTTAGTTTGTTTTGATTCATGAATTATGATTTAATCATGGAGTGCACAACACACTGTGGCTTTGTGATGACCTTGGTACACTTTGACTTCTTTTCCCGCAGGCATAGACCACAACCTGGCCGTCATGTCCGATGATGCTGCACATAAAACATAATCAGAACCAGTTTAAAAACCGATTGGTCTCGTTCTCGGATTAATTGAAGATGGAGATAAGTACCTGTTACAAGAAATTCTCCATCAACTGAGAAGACGCAGTCCCAAACCCATCTTTGATGTCCTGTTTATTATATAAGAGCCATGCAAAGGTTAATAAGGTTTAAAGAGTGAAGAGTAATGGAGAAACTAATAGGCCTTTCAAAAACATGGATACCTGTTAAAACTCTCTCTAGTTTAAAACCATCGACATTCCATATTTTGACGGTTTTGTCAGATGATGCGGTCGCTAGATATCTGCTGACAAATTATATAAGGGTTTGTAAAGGAGAAGATGAAGAAAGCGGTTTTTTAAAAAAAGGAAATAAGAAGAAACACATTACTTGTTTGCAGGAGAGAGGAGACATTTAAGGATGTGGCCATTGTGAGCTTGTAGTTTATGAAGGGGCTCAAACTCTGTCATCGTCTGAAAATGACATGTACAATTACAGGAATGCGACCTATAACACGGTTAAAAGAAAGTTTTGCGTAACGTAAAACTACCTGTTTTCCACGCAACAAGCGCCATACATAACATGTTCCACGGTTGTTAGCAGCTACAACCATTGTCCCATCCCACATAATCGTTAGAGACCGTACAGCTGTATCAACTTCTGGTACCTACAGCTTACACAGGAGCAATTACAGGGAATAGCTAAAAGGATTCTCTCAGAAATGAAGAAGTGTCAAGGCAATTACCAGTTCACAGCTACACGAATTTGCTCTGAGATCCCATACACGAATGTTGCCGTTCTGGTCTCCGGATATCAACTCAGTCTATAACAAAAGGGAAAATTCATGATGAAGACACCAAAACACATTTTGATAACAACTGAGAAACAACTATCAGAAATGCAAACACACACAATTCACAGATCTCTTAAGTAAACACTGACATATGAATTTTCTAGTTGATGTACCTGATTTGGGTGCAAAACAACCGTGTTAACAGCGGCAACACTTTCATACTCTCTTTGGCAACCTGGAGCCCTACATTTTGGTTTCCAAGTCAACAATTAGTTGCTAAGAATGTAAGCTTTCTTTCTTTGGATTTTAGTAACTTTCTAAGGATTTTTCTTAACTCTCTAATCAATGCCCTTGTCATTTTCTAGAATCCACACTTGAATGAATCAACATTCAGCAAAAAGAAACAAACATGAAGAGTAGTAACATATCTACCTCAAATCCCAGATTTTAACAGTACCATCCTCTGATCCTGAATACATCCATTTCCCATCACATTGGAATCCCACTGCCATAACATTGTTGGTATGTGAATCATAAGTAACCACCTAATAAATACACCGAGAAAACATTCAAGAAAAGGCAGAACAAATCCCAAAAACAAGAAGAGGAGAGTAAAAGGGCTTTTACAGGTTGAGGACTGCTAGTTGGAACATCAAAGAGTCGTATATGAGGATTACAAGCAGCTGCTAAATGACGCTTATCTGGGGTAATCTCTAACCTATTCACATGCTGTGTATATGCCCAAAGAACAACACAAGTGTTAGTCTTATTCCAATACAATAATCCCCAGATTACAATAAAGAAGAAAGCTTTAAGATTACCGCGTCAGGATACTGAATGGTACGGTAACAACGACCACTTTCGGCTTCCCAGAACCGGATCGTATGATCATAGCTAGCTGTTGCCAGAATCACAGAAGGCTGACTCATTCTCTCGATACGGATCAAACTAATCAATCAACCATTTGGCTGATTTACGGGAAAAGCAAAAAAGCTAATTCCTTTCGAAGAATCAGTACGATCTTAGCAAGAATTTTTGAAGCTAGGGTTTCGAGATTGAGGATCGAAAAGTGAAGACAAAAATAAATTACTCAGAACAGCTCTGAAGAAGAAATAGGGTTTTACCGGTTTAGAACAGCTCTGCAAATTGACGAGGGGATGTTTTAGTATAAATGTATATATCTTGGGGTTAATGTAGTTATGGATAAGATAACTAAGGGGCCATTTTGATATATTTTGTTACATGAAATATTTTAACACTCTTAGAGAAGCTTTGAGAAACGACCATGACGGGAGGTTGCAGTTTGATCGATGCTTAATAAATCTTTGATGGAGTCTGGTTGATTGCTTTGTCTCTTTTCTTAAAGGTATGAAGAAATTTTGTCGATTAAGCAATTTGTATGGCATGAATATCCGATATATTTTTAGAAAGCCATTAGTCAATAATAACTTTTATACATTTAAAGTCAACTCTAAGAATTTGTAGTTAAATTAATGTCTTCAAAAAACGTCTCTGTTTTCTTTTCTGCTGAAACACCAAAAAAGTTAAATAACTAATTTCATTCGAATATGTCTCGGATGTGCAATTCCAATGACATATTCGCTCATAATCGAATCAACTCGCTCATAATCGAATCAACATCTATCGGAATAGAATTAAAAGCATGAAAACATAACGGTAAAGAAAACACATAGTTTGCTAACTAATTAGTTCAGGTCCAACTCAGTAGTTCTTGTGCCAAAATATATTTTTTACTGAAATTTAAGATTTTTTATATAAAACCTATAAAATTTAAAACATTTTTTACAAGTTATTTAAATATTTAGCCTGTTTTTGTAAAAGAAAATAAACAAAAAATTTTAACTCAAATTGTGGACCCTACAGTGGAGCTCTGTGCACAACTGATACAACCTTAAAACCACGCCTAAATTTGTTACACGATTAGCTTTCTTATACAGATGCGAAAACTAGAATATCCAATTATTTGAAAAAAAAACCTATGATACAATCCTACCATGAAAAACATCAGATGAGATTTTCCAATCACTGTCTAAGAAAAGACGTCTATGTTGCGTGTTTACTTTAAAATTTTAGATTTGAGTTTGATTTTATTGTACTGTTTTTAGCATAACCATACATACTTTTGTACTAATAGAAAAATGTATGCAAGTTCTGAACCAAAATAATCTTTGGATGTTTTACTCTTTTTTTTCCATAATTATGAAACTTTGACCAAAATTTTTATCTATGTGGCCCGTAGTTTTTTTTTAATCTATTGTCTTTAAGAATACAATTCCTTCTAAAGGGAACTAAACTAACCAACTCCAAGTGCTAAACCATTTGTCCACCATATTTTTGGTGAATGTCTTACGCCAAAGATTGGATTAAAGTTTTTATTACCGCGATAAAAAAAATGTAATTTTTATTAGCAATGTTCAAAAAAACGCTAGAAATTACCAAACCTAAATAGGTTCCCACAATTGCTAATAAGTTGTTTAAAAAAATTATCGTGAACGAGGAAGTTCCTCCAGCAACTCAAAAATTACACTTTATCAATGCTACGACGACTATATAGATTAACAATAGGGTTATTTACTTCTGGAAATACTTGCTAATAGGTTCTATTGTCTTTTGTAGACCTATCGTAAAATTACACTATATATTCTATTAGTTTATGTTAGGGCAAAAAAAATTCAAAAAATATTGCTAATAGGTTCCCACAATTAGTCAAAGAGACTAGATTAGTGTTGGGTTTTATCAAAAAACTTAATAAGTTCCCACAATTCCTTCCTTAAAGAATTTCACGATTTAGTGCTAAGGCTTAATACGATCACTAAACCAACACTAAGACAAGACTTGATCCATCGACACTCATGCATAAGTCTTTTACAAATGCATCCATACTTAACCATTCATTCAACCAATATAATGATATAATAATGTAACACACTTACTAATAACAAACATGTCGCAACACTGTGTTGCCTTAGGGTCAGTTTGTGCTTTATGCTAAATTGGTGAATTATAACGAGAATATTGCCTTAGTGAAAAACTTCGTGATTGAAAACTAAAGTAATTAAGATGCGGGTTAGGAATGAAATTTTAGAAGACAAATGGTTGAAAGACGGCATTGTGATTCCTGGTTTGAGAGAATTTTTGTGGGGTATAAAGTTTTATTTCAAAGGTATCATTGGAACAAGACACAAATAGGATTGCTTGATATATATATTGAATCACTCTTTGTATTGCTTGATATTGAATCACTCTTTGTGGTGTATTTCAATATAATCACAAAAAATTTCAAAAGTTTAAGATCGATAATACGGCAATAGTCATTCTTGCTGTTTTGTCATGAACAACATCCATAATACGGCAATAGTCAAAGAACAATGAAGATTATCCTTCAAGTTTGTTAATACACAGAGAGCTACCACCAATGGCAATATCAAATCCATCATATTTGTTTGTAGGTTGCTCAATCTTGTGGTTGTCTAGCTCTTGAACATATTTAATCTCAACTAGAGTGCTTGTTTAATTCATATTATCCCTGAAACGCTTCAAAATATTCTAATTCGCTTCTGAAATCTCGACACAAACGACAACTTTCACTAAAATTTTAAGTCGATGAAATGCGATTTTCACGCAACCATATCAACGTGGAGAAAAAAACAAGTTTAGACTAATGTGCGAACAACTTAATTAGATTCTGAAGTCAACATCATTTTCATTTGATCGATTTTTATTATCTAATACTCACTTTCTCTTTCTTTAAGTCAACTACTCATTCAATTTATTTTTTTTATCTCACAAAGTGATAAATTTTAATGTTGTTATATAAGTATAATAGTGACTAGGGGTGGGCAAACGGGAATATGGGACGGGATCTAACGGGAACGGGACGGGAACGAGATTTATGGGACTAGAAAAATACGTCCCATTTATGTCTCATTTAAAATTCGGGACGGGAACGGGATGGAACGGAATGGGACGGGAACGGGACGGGAAGTCCCATAGAATAATCGGACTCAAAAATTAGATTAAACGATGCTTCAATTTGCAAATATGTATACAACATGCTTTTCCAATTTATCAAAAGCATGTTCGAATTAAAGAAAATTCAATTGTATTCCATAAAAGTTAAAAATTTAAAATAAAACCATAATCTTCAAATTGAATCAAACTTAAACCACATAAATATCACAAATATCATGAATAAAACAAAACTGAATAAAAAAATGATCAATGAAAAAACAAGTTATATAATACAAACAGAGGAACTCAAAGTCTCAAACTACAGAAACAAAATATATTCAAATCAAAAGAACAAAAGCTTTATAGGAAAAGCACCGACAACAATCAAACAACAAGAATAAACAAAGAGATAGAGAAGAATCATAATCAAAGTGAAGTGAAAGGATTCTTGCCTCTTCGTGTAGCTCTGAGTAAAGAAGAGCAACCCTAAAAATTGTTTTGTTGTAATAAGGTTTACTCTTTATTTATATTCTTCTCATTGTCAAATAATCTTGGCATATTGACGTTAATTATTACTTAATATATGACATAATACAATTCATCATTTTTTAATATATATATATATATATAAACTAATACTTATATTTATCTCAAACAGAATTTTCAAACAGGATTTTGGGATATCCCGTTCCCGTCCCGTCCCGTCCCGGTCCCAATCGGGACTTGAAAGCTTGTCTCATATGGGAATACGGGAAATATAAGGGACGGGAATTCGGGAACGGGTACGGGACGGAACGGGACGGGATGGAACGGGACGGGAATTATGCCCACCCCTAATAGTGACAATTTGTACAAACTTCGTCCCTAAAATTAAGAAATGAACATGGCGGTTTGTTTGATAAAGAACATGAATCTACAGTTAGTCCCAAACAAATATCCTATACATTTTAATGGATTTGATACTGAAAGGAGCCGCATTTTCAAAAAGATGAATCAAGACCCAATTCAATGAATCAGAAAAGCAAGTAAGGAATTTATCATTGTAAAATCTAGATGTAACACCCGCATTTTTTTTTTACATTTAATTAAATAGTCCAGATTAATATTCCCATAAATATTAATCCTCAACGACTATTTTCCTAACAGTTACTACGCGGAAGTTCTCAGAAAATAAACTAATCATATCAATTCTATAATACAACAATCACGAGACAATAACCCATTCCAGAATTAGAAACTAACAACCTAACAATGTCAACTCAATTCAATTCCAAAAATCATTCAATCCATTCTAACAACCTAATCACAATTCACAAATCCCTAATCATCCTCTTCCTCTGCCATGATACTGTGATCACACTTTCTTTACGTGCAACACATGGGAATAAGAGTTGCGTAAGTATTTCATAAGTACTTAGTGAGTTGCTCATTCCGCCTACCGGCGTAACAAGCAGGCTCAGATAATAACACACAACAACCAATAAGCCATCACACAACACAATTCACAACTCAACAACACAATACAAACGATTCGGGAAACACATGACCAAACTTCGCGTCGAGCGACACCCTCCTGGTGTCGATCGACACGACCTAACTGTTCACCGAAAACGAGTTTCTCCTCTCTCAATCCGATTCCGATGAACACGAGTCGCAAACCTGCACAGAAAATCACGACAATACGACGATACAATCCACAACAACACAACCATAATCATCACACGAAATCTCATCCAAAACGTTCACATAAACACATCACAATTATCCTCATTGCCTAGAAACCAAGGTCACAACTCACCTTAGCCACAACGGTGATTGGATTCGGTTTAGAGACACAAGAACAGCCACGAAAACTCACTGATCAAACGGAAATATACGAGACACGACGAAGAACAACGATCCTACGGATTCTAAACACTCAAACACGACGTCTCCAGGATTTCTTTGCAACAATCCTCAAGAACACCTCTTTTCTCTCTCAAACTCTCTGAATTCTCTCTGATTCTAACTGATCACGACGGCTCTCCACAAACACGCAACCCTAGGCGTATTTATACGCTTAACCAAGCCAAAACCGAGATTAAAAACCAACTCGGTTCGGTTCTGCAACATTGGTGTCGAGCGACACCACAAGATGCGTCGATCGACACCCCACAAACCTTGGTGTCGATCGACATACTCCTTGTGTCACTCGACACCCAAACCAAAAATACCCAATTTGGTTTGCGGATGTTACACTAGAGATCATAAATTCTAGTTTGTGGTTTTGAGTTGAAGACGCCGAATATTTTTTCAAAAGACGTCGAAAGTTTTTGTTCAACTTTATCTTGAATTTCAATCGAAATCTTAATATCTTATTCTTCATTCTTACTTTTTTTTAGTCGAATAATTGAAAAAGAATCTTAACATGCTCTTGTAGATTGGACCTCGTGGTTTATGGACAAGAGTCCTAAGATGGTATCTATGGTTTTGGTTTGATTCAATGATATCATTGGTATGATAAATAATCAAATACTGATGTAACATAAACCAATAGAATATATAGATTAACAATAGGGTTATTTACTTCTGAAAATACTTTCTTACAAACCAAGGTATACTTTTGACTTAGTCTTTTACCTATACCGTAACTAATCTAGTCTCTTTGACTTTTGTTATCACGAAAGAAATTTCAATACTTAATGGATAGTAGAGTTGTCTAAGACAAAGGGATTCCTTAGCAATCAAATCAACTTTTACATTAGTTGTTTGTGAAACATAAACAAAGCGATTGAATTGATAAACAAAAGCGTGAAAAATAAACAAAATCTCTAATGTCGTTGAAATGACTACGATCTCCAGGCATCTGTATGAATAATATCGGAATTTGTGAACTTCCTAATCAACATTACCTATACATTTGTGGATAATTAATAATACTAGAATTTGTGGAATCAATTCTTATCTATACATTATAATACAATATAGTGTATTTATACTTCCACTAATGACTATTCAATATTAAAATATATTTTTTCAAACTAATCGATTTTTACCTCCAAGCTAAACACAAAAACTATCATATTGTTTTCAAATCTACCTATAAACTAAAAACATACAATATCTGAAGTTAGAACATATTATATAAGACACAATATAAAAATCAACTATAGTTTACAACATACACAAAAAAATGTTCCGAAGTATTTTTGGTCCATCTTAATAAATGTTGGTTTCAGTTTCGTACATATATTGTTCAGCTCAATTTCATTGTACCGGTTTAGTTCGGTTTGGACATTCTAAATTTCCGAGTTGCTAGAGGAACTTCCTCGATCTCGGTAATTAAACTCTTCTTTTCTTTTGTAGGTGCACTTTTCGTTTCTAGTCGTCGTAGCATTGATAAAGTGTACTTTTGTAGACCTAATGCAATTGAAGGTGTTTGTCATCCGTTTTTTTGGCCTCCCGAGAAGAAGATGAATTTCATGATGTCTGCGAGTAGGAAATTTGAGGAGTTTCGTACATACACTATTTTCCAAAATGAATGTATCCGTGTTTACAACAATCATCTGGAATTTCAAAACTAGCACAACAGTATTCCTGTAAATGTCTGGAATCACCTCACAAGCCATACCACGTACTTTCCCACCAGCTTTCAGGACTTGGTTCGTGCAGTGCCGAACATGACTGAGCACTATAACACTCATTGTCCAGCTGTAGCGGCAATCGTGGGAACATCTAAAGAGGGAGTGTTTAACTACTTTAGTAATATATTTCCTCTCTTAATAGTTGAAACCTACAGTATAACGTATAACTACGGGGGATGAAGGGTGATTTCAAATATTACTTTGAACCCTACACACCTTGGTTATTCTGCTGTTGTCATGTGATTTGGATCATTGTCATGAACGTATGTTAGTTTTTGTGAACATATTGTTTGATTTAACTTGTCAAGAATCATATATCTTCTTAGTTGTGGTGAACGTATGTTAGATTTGAACGTTGTTGGGATAAAACTTAAAACAACAAGTTACCGTTTAATTTTTATCATGCCTAAATTGCAAGAAATGACATAGGTTTAGTGTTTAGCATATTTTATTATCGCCACAAAAAAATTATAGACTACAATTGTCTTAAACAAATATTAAACGAAAAATAGTATTGGCAAAAGCCTCAAAAATATTAATTATAATGTGTCGTACGACACAATATAAACACCAACTATAGTTGTATTATTAATTATATATGACACAATATAAAAACCAACTATAGTTTACAACATAACAAAAAATGTTCCCAAGTATCGTTGGAATAAATGTTTGGTTTCAGCTTCATACTTATATCAGCATATTTTAAGTATACATACTGGAGGCGTTTGGTTTCTTTCACTAGCAAAAAGCCAAAAACCATAATACCGGTTTAGCATATTTCAATTTGATCGCTCATCTCAATTTCATTGTACCGGTTTAATTCGGTTTGGACATTCTGAATTTCTGAGTTGGAGATTCTCATCAGTTTCCAATTAGAGAATCTCTATGTGGCCTAAAGTGATAACATTCATTATTCACCATGAGGGAGAGATCGGAAAATCGGAACTCTCTCGCCGGAAAATTAATCGGTTTTTTCTTCACACAAGAGAGAGAGAGAGAGAGAGAGAGAGAGAGAGAGAGAGAGAGAGAGAGAGAGAGAGAGAGAGAGAGAGCTTGAGCCTCCTTGTCCGAGCCGGTTTTTGCTGTTGTATCTCCCTCGAAGCTTAAAAATCTCAGCCATGGATTCGTTGGTTCGAATCCAATAGCTTCAAAGACCATGGATTTAGTCAGGTTTGTTCTCCTCTATTCTGTATGGTTTTAGATAATATTTACAACTGAAAAGTTAGGTTTTTTATTTTGTTTCCTCTCGTACATCTCAAGATTGATTCAGGTTTTTTCTGGGAAAATTCTTAGGGGTTTCTGGAGAAAACACAGAAGGAAAATTTTGGTGATGACAAGTTGTTTAGGAAGTGGTTATTTGCTCTACAAATTATACAATGCTCATACTCTTAAGCTCGCTGACTTGGAACTAGAGCTTGCTAAGGAGCGTGAGAATGACGAAATCATCAAAATCCAGTTGAGTTTTTTGAAACAATTAGATGAAAAGAAGAGTCTTTTGCTTTTGTCAATTTGTTGATGTTTTTGGTTTTGCTCTATGCTTTGTTAGAATGAAGGCACATTTCGAGAATATACAGATGATTGATGATACTGCGACGTTGCCTCACGCAATGCATCATTTGAGTAGCCGTATTGTTGAGGAGATTGATGTGGCTAGTATTATGGACAAGTTAAGCAAAGGAAAGGGAACGTTGGTTCCTTCTGAGAAGCTTCAACTCTGGAACGAGCTCAAAGTTTTGAGTACGTACTTCCTACTTGTATCACTGGATCTTCTCGTTCGATAGCTTTTCATGTGTTTGTTTTCCAGGTTTCACGAGGATGGTTTTGTCCCTTTGGTCAGTCATTATGCTTAGTTTGTACATTAGGGTTCAAGTCAACATTTTGGGCAGACATTTATATATCGACACTGCTAGAGGTCTTGCCAGCTCCCATTTACTTGTAAGACTCACATCTTGCTTCCCTCTAGTTAGTATGCTAATATTATTACTTCAGTTTTTAACACTCCACTTCCTGCAAAATTGGCTATTTCAATAAACTTGTGTTTGTTGCAATGTATCTCTTTAAAGAATGTGACACTAAATATCAATTTTCAAATTGAGTTACAAGGGTGCTTTGGATTACTATTGTGTATCCGACATCCCTTACCCAAGTTATTGTATTTATTGGTCTTAGATAACTCATGTTCCACTTGTTGGATTACCAAAATCTCTACCAACATAGTTTCGTTTTATGTGTTTTGTTTTTTCACAGGAAGAGTTAGATCTCATAGATAGAGATGACGAACAAAAGTTTTTGACAAGTGTTGATTATCTTGCAACCAATGGCATGCCAAATTTGATTTCTGATATGAAGAGTGCAGTGAAAGAAGTTCTTAAGAGGTACATTCCATTATCAAATATTGTGTTTTTCCGGTGCGATAAATGCCAATGATGATCATTATATTTTACAAATGTATAGCGAAATCTAATGATGTGTGTTTGATTTCAGTAAGCAGTTAATGGATGTGTTAGCCACAAAAACTCTCCAAGAAACCGTGATCCGGATTCTCGATGTGTTTATGAGCACCGGAAGGCCACATCACTGGGTAGATTATCTAATGATGGCCCAAGACACAACGATACTTCCTAGAGACACCAACACCAATGTTTCCTCTGCCGATGCATCTTTCTCCAAGTTTGATCAACTCATAACCGAGACACGGGAAGTACTCACAAGGTAAAATTGTCTCTGCTCTTTAACCCGCAAAAGCGAGAAAAATATGTTTCTTTTGTTGCAGTCATGTAAAGATTTCATGGTCTTTTTTTTTCTTGTTGCAGCAATGATTTTACAAACGTAGCAGAGATCTCACTCAAGTCTTGTACCGTTGCATTAGTAGAGGAGATTGAAAAGCTGACCGGTTTGGCCACCGGGATGCAATTGGCTAAGCTATTACCACAGATTGAGAAGACAATACCGGATATTTCAGCTGAACCGGACAAAAACCGATTCTTACAACTCATTCGAGATTTACCTGAAGTTCAACTCTTTTTTACTGTTTTATACGCAAACATGCCTCAATAATCGCATGTTGCCAAATTGATTGTTAATTTTAACTCTATCAAAACAAAAGTTATTTCAAAAAACAAAAATCTCTATAATCATCGTTCAATATGTATCAAACCATATGGTTTTTGTAAAGAAAACGTTAACATATTGGAAACTAGATTTAAACTCCTCGCGATGCGAGGATTAACTGATTTATAGTAAATAATTATGGCTTAAAATATTTTAGAGAAAAACATATCATATTCTTAATTGAAACCTTAACTTATTGTATACTATATTCTTAATTCAAATCCTAACTTCGATAGTGTAATGTTTTGACAAAAAAAAAAAAAACTTAGATAATGTAATATTTCAAATTATAGGTTCATATGTAATTTGAAAAATATAGTTTCATAACTCATATAGTTCGAAGAATTTGAAAATTACTAAAGTATACATACTTGATATATATAAATATGATTTAAATCATTAAACAATTTGATATAACAACTAAACCATTCGTACATGTTTTGACGATCTTTCTTTGATGCTATTTCGTAAACTAAACATACCACTAACCAAATTTTCTTTATTTTTATTTTATGCTTGTTTATTTTCCATTTTAATTTCTTCCTTTTTAAATAACTAACAATTTTGGTATTGGAAAATTTACATATTTAAATAATTGACATGTGTCACAATCTAAACGACTATTTAATACGTGTCGCGATCTCGTAAGTTACAATTATAAGAACTCTCCTTTATATATTGTTTATTTTCCATTTTAATTTCTTCTTTTTTGAGTAACTAATAATTTTGGTATTGGAAAATTTACATATTTAAATAATTGACATGTGTCACAATCTAAATGACTACTTAACATGTGTCGCGATCTCGTGAGTTACAATTATAAGAACTCTCCTATATATCTCCTATATATAATAAGATAAAAACATATTTTACATATTTTATTAATTTATATGACCGAGGCCCAATGGGTTCAGGTCGGGTCAAAAGAACCCGGTAACTCGAATTTTATTTCAATTGGATCTCTCTTTTTCTCAGTCTCTCGGTTTTCTCTGGCTGAGCCTGAAGTCGAGGATTCGAGAGACGATTATGGCGGCGAACAATGGGGACGTTTTGATGCTAGAGGCGGCACCGGAGGTTGCGAGGCCTTGGGCTAGTGCGGCGAACGCAGAAGTTATCGATGCGCTTCCTTATATAGACGACGACTATGGTAATCCATTGATCAAGTCAGAGGTCGACCGTTTAGTGGAGGAAGAGATGCGTCAGAGCTCTAAGAAGCCAGCTGATTTTCTCAAGGATCTACCTCCTCTTCCAAAGTTCGATTTCGAGGTGAATCTCACTGAAAATCCTTTTACCTCGATTTGTTTGTTCGTCTAGGGTTTAGAGCGAAACCGATTAGATCGTTTATGGTATTTGGGTTTTGCTTCATCTTGGACTTTACAGTCAGAGAGAGTCAATTTTTGCTTTGTTATGTTAGGGTTCTTGATTTTTTTTTCTGGAGATTGGATTGTTTATGATTTTGTAGTTTAGTTTCAGGATTTAGGTAAATGGAATGAATTGTTTATTCAGTGTCTCGTGTATTGATTGGTTTTGTTTTCTTTGGTTGGTCGAAAACGAATATATCAGAACTGCCCAATCCTTGGTAAAGAGTATGAGCGTGTTCGAGCAGGGAAGCCTCCAGTGCGGATTGATTTTGAATCTCGTTACAAGCTTGAAATGCCGCCTGCTAGTAAGAGAAACGATGATGCTGCGTGGAAGCAGTATCTTCAGAAGAATCAACGGTCATTGCAACAGAAGTTGATCGAGTAAGCACAGTTTCCGAATGTTTCTAATGCATGATTCTCTTCTAATGAGTGGTTTACATACCGCATTCATCTATTAAACCGTGGAGTTGTTTAATTTCACAGGCTTGAGAATTTGGAGTTGATGTCAAAACATGGTCCCGAGCTTTGGAGACAGAACAACCATCGGTTAGAAGTATTTTTATCCAGGTTTGTGAATTGTCGGTGGTTACATTAACTTGGGATTGTATCTAATCCTAATTGATCTGCGGAAGCATTCTTGATATAGTTATGACCATTTTACCTGCATAAGATGCTTCCTTTGCTTTTGTACATGAGACTTGCTTTCTGTGTGAGAGCTTTTTTGTTCTTATGAATCATAAGAAGCTCTTCGTGTTCTTAGGACATGTCACTCTTTAACTCTTACCTAATTTCTGGCTTTTGGAAATTAAACACAGCGAGATTGTTCTCAACACTCTACTTGGTTTCTATTTTCCAGAATGCAAAGACTAGCTCAGGAGCAGAACGAGGAAATTGAGAAAGTAAACCGTGGAAGGAAGTATCATCAGGTAATATGATGTATTTTACGCTTTCTTCTTTGCACTCTTCTCTTTAGATAACTGAGTAATCTGAAACTTTGTTGTGTGGCTACATCAGCAAACCACATCGTACGAGCTGAATGCTCTATCTCAAGAATGGAGACAGCTCTGTGTGAAGAATATGGAGATTCAATCTGCGTGTGCCGTGCGTGAGACACACATCGATTCGTTCAAAAGAGAAGCTGCTGAAAGGTGAAGAAAGAATCCTCTTTGCATCATAACTCAAGAGTTGTATTTAAGCGCAAAACTGAAACTTCTTGTGGTTTTTGTTTTCAGGGGATGGAACTTAGAAGAGAAACTAGAGATTGTTCAGCCGCTTCAGTCGCAGTGAGGCAAACCGCGCTGGACCTGTTGGCGACTCGCTTGCTTGCTTTTACTGATTTTACTAAGCATAATGTTTACGATTTGTTAGTCAAAATGATATGTTTTCCAGCCTTGTACCATGTCTCTCAATATATGAATGTTTGTTTTTCAAATACAAATGGTGATAGAGAAAGAGAGAGAGAGAGAGTTAGGAGTAAAACTGGAAAGGTGATGATGTCTAAACTCATGATTCCTCCATGAATCAATTTCAGATCTAAACTCATATATTTCCGAATATTTTTTGGTGTCACAAAAATATCTCTGTATTTTGTAGCTCTTACTGGAGGATTTGCTGTCTTGGTAGTATCCTAGGACATAAGTGGCGGGTTTATTGCTACCGGCTTTGATACACTTGGTTTCACCATTACAAGGGTTCCAAAACATGATTCTAGATTCGTCTATGGAGGTGCATAACAATAAGCCGTCACAGTGAAAGACTTGAGATATCTCAAACTGAGCTCTTGAATTGTTATAAAGCGAATTGGGTAGGCTAAGCTCACTTCCTAGCTCTAGAGATGGAACAGCTCCGTGGAGATTGACGCTCACGGGACAAATCATGGATTGGTTTGTCAACATGGGAGCCAGAAACTCCTTTGGAGATTTATCAGAGTGTTTTCTTGCAAATCTCGAATCATGTTTGATTAAACGGTTCCATTCTTTGCAAGTTGATCGTAATCGTTTCAGAGATGTTGCTGGAACGAGACATAGTATCTCCTCTACTAAATCCATTGGAAGTTGTCTGAATATTATCGTCATGGATTTCTGAAGAAAATGGTAACTGCATGCAGGTGGCTCTGAATATTATATCAATCCTATCATGTCTAAGCTATATTATGAACTAATTTTCCAAATATTATTTAACGTATAATTATGAATTTTATCTGGAACAAGATTAAAAATACACTAATTTTATGTAATAGTTTGTTGGGATAAAATAAAAAATTTTGAATTAGTTGAATCAAACGCCGTCACAAGGTATGGTAAGGGTTCCTAATTTCTTGGGTAGAGCTTATTTCCAATGATGATCTTAAAACGGTTATGGGGTTGAATTATAATGGCTCAAACCCAAGGAAAGGGTCCGAAGCATGTATATGAGAGATCCAAAACGGATATAAGGCAAGGTAAAAAATATTTTAGTATCACACCTTACTGAATTTCTTCCTTACTCTAAATATTCGAATTTCCAGTCTCAGGGTTTTCATCTTATGCGTGTTAAGGCGTCCCATTGTGTCAGACGTTGTCGGCAACACGAGAAATCAGGTTCAGAGTAGCAGAGCCGTATGGTCGGTCAAATGGGACGGGAAGACAAATGAAGTATGTTGAAAACACTCGAGTGCATTGTACCGATCTAGAGCCGAGGCCCAAAACTAAACCGATTTAAGGACGAGGAACCCGGTATCTGAGTTTGGACATGTAAATGTCTATAAATATTGTTCTACTACCGATATACTAAGGCCCCTATTTTCTAGAGCTCATAATCCATTTCCTTATGCTTGAGACTTTTTTGGTTGTTTAGGACCATTTTCACATACTCTTTCCGTTTCGACGACTTTTTGGTCGGAACTCCACCAACATCCTATATCTTTTTCCCTCACCCATCGCTAGTTTTCTTACTCACACTCTCAAATACTCCGCGGAGCCACCACATTTCTTCTGTTGTTTTCCGACTCTTCATTCTCATAATTCTACTATCGACTCTGGTCTTTCTCCTTTTTGTCTTCCATTCTGACTTGAGCGTCGAAGAGTCGTCTAAAATGGTGTTATACATTAGGCCATTAGAAAACCTAGTAAATGAGATACTCAATGATTACACTCATCTTAGAAGGTTAGTCGTGGTGGTAAATATTAGATCCCAAGACAAATTCATAAACCCATGTATTTAAAACCCATGTAATTAGATCATCTAAGAAAGTAAATAAATAAATATATATACATATATATATATATATATATTTATAATGATAATGAGAGATGTAACCTAAAGAGTTATAAAACATTTTTTTATTTATTTATGCACGATAAAGCGGAATTTCAATTCTCCTCATTTTTGTATTTTCTTTTCTTTCTTATCATTTTTGTAGAATCATGAAGTTTGCTACATTCTTCATGGTTTATCGTTTTTTTTGTGTTCTCGCGGTCTTCATTCTCAACCATGTGAAAGGTAACATACTTTTGATTTTTATTAGTTATTCACGATACAAAGAAAACAATTCTAAATCTATATAATATTTTAAGGTTTTTTCTAAACCCAAGTTATAAGAGGATGCCATGTGTCAATTATTCTTTTATCATTTGTTTTTTTTTAAATTTATTTATTAAAACACTAACAATTAATATTCCTACAATTTACTAGATAAGTCTAATGTAAATAGAAGTTAATACCAATAATTTATAATAAAAAAACTGGGAAATTTTCCCCGGTTCACTACCAAAAAAAAATAAAAAATTTAATATGCCTTTTTAATTTATCTTTTTTTTAATATTTCTTGTATACCCCCAAAAAATTATAATTACAAACTAAATGTGTTATTATGATATAAATATTTAATTTATTAAACCCATCAATGTATTATACAAAATATGTTTAAAACTTTAGTGCTTATATAGATTAAGTATGATTTCAAAACAGAAAATCACAAAAATAAGCTTTAATAAAAAGAATCATAAAATTAACAACAACAAAAAATGATGAGAGTGGAACAAAATGTTCAATCAAGCATCAATTATTCTCTCTATACATTTTAAGATTAAGATTCTATCGAAATAAAACACATAAATGTATTCCAACATCTCTTTTCAGATGATGCAGATGTCATGATACAAGCAAAACATACTACAACTTGTCTAATCAATAGAATTTTTTTTTTTTACAAACGTGTTTGATGCAAGAAACAAGACAACCACTATTTTTATAGATACTGTAATGAAAATTGATAAAGACAATACAAGTTGCGAATTGTATAAACGAAAATGTCTTCCATATGTAATTTATTTATGAACAATCCATTTCTTTCCACATATAACATTGTATATATCCAAAAAATTTGCTACAAAATGTTTAGTTTTCTAACTTTGGTTAGTAGTATTAAACTCAATAAAGTTATTCAAATATTTATAATATGTTAGTTAAATACATGAAATATCAAACCTATAATTGTTGGGTTGTTATTTGATTTTATTTAAGATATTGTAGTTAATGTAGTAGTAGTATTAATTTTTAGTAATTAATTACATTTGACCAAAAAAAATAATTAATTAATTGTATAAATAAATCATAAAAATGTCAAAATAGTATATGACACATGTCATTCTCTCATAATTTTGGTTTGAAAAAACCTTAAAATATTATATAGATAAGACCAACTTTTTATAATATTAAATTCATAAATAATCAATAAGCTA
This sequence comes from Draba incana, assembly GCA_963576765.1. Taxonomy (NCBI): domain Eukaryota; kingdom Viridiplantae; phylum Streptophyta; class Magnoliopsida; order Brassicales; family Brassicaceae; genus Draba; species Draba incana. The sequence goes on along the minus strand of OY755213.1, from coordinate 14,618,354 downwards.
TAAATCATTACATATTTTACCAAATTAAAATTTTAAATTTACGCCATGCTTGGGCAATCCCTAATATTATGTAAACTATGCATTTTATAAAAAACAGTTTTTTTTTCTATAATTGACACAAAATCCTATATATATTTATTGAGGAGACACTAAAAGTTCAAAATCCTAGCTGTCACTCAAAGAGACCTTTAGGGAGATATTAAAACATAAAAATTCTATCCAAAGAGAGTTTAGGGGACAATTATCATTACATTAAAAATTCAAAAAAAAAAAAAAACTTATAAACATGGCAACAAATAAAAAAACATTCCTAAAATTTTGCATTCACTTTCCTTAACATTCCAAAAAAATAGCATTTATATAACTTTCCTAAAATCATAATGACTTTTAATATACAAATCCTACGAATTCCACTAATTGTCTATAGTAGGGCTGGGCATAAAATCCGTACCCGATACCCAAACCCGAATCCGACCCAAAAATTTGGGTACGGGTAGGGTACGAGTATCGTAAATTACCCGATCGGGTTTCATTTTATTAACATTAGGGTATCCGAACCCGATAGGGTAAAACCCGATACCCGATCGGGTATCCGAATCTATACATACGCGTACACGATTATGTATTTTAATCACTAAACATAATCCTAAAACACTCATTTCATCTCTCTTTTTTCGCATATGGCTTACATGATCGAGATCCTTGTGCTTTCAGAATGAAAATTATTATTCTTTTGTTTCCTTTACTTATTGTGTTTATATAGTAGTAAATTTACTACATTTGAGTTGTGTTTTGAATTTATTTTCCGTTTTTTTACTGTCATATCTTGGTGTTTCGTCAACTTTGGCATTTTTAAACTCAATTTGTATTTAAGTCTTGGTTTTTTGAATATTTTTTTTGTCTTTTGTTCTTCTTTTTTTTAGTATAATCATAATATTCGGATACCCGAACCAATACCCGAACCCGCTACAACCCGACCCGTACCCGACCTAATTATATGTTATACCCGAATGGGTTTTATATTTTTGAATACGGATACCCGACAAACATAACTACCCGCCTCGAACCCGAACGGGTACCCAAACGCCCAGCCCTAGTCTATAGAAGGTAACAAATATTGTGGTAATTAATTACATAAAATCTCTAACTTTCTTACTAATTCTAAAGGCATTATTAGAAGAAAAAAATATGATTTGTCGATCAAAGAGAAATAAATAATGATCTGCAAGTTTTTATTTGTTTTGCTTTTTGGTACTACTACAATTTTGTAATTGTAAGGTTAAAGATGGAAATCTCGATTTGATTTGTGCGAATCAACTCAATAAATTTAAAATAAATTTAAATATTGATAATTTATTTATATTTTAGTCAAAATACATGTAAATGTTATTAACTCGAGTGTATATAAATGTTTTGGACATTACATACAAATCATAGCACCAAATTAACAAATCATAGGCAAGTGTTAAAGCGGATTCTCTGGCTCGGTCTGCTCGATTAAGGGCTTTTTCTTTTTCTTATGTAAGCAACTTATCTCTTTTTTGGGTAATCAATAGGGAGAGTTTCATTTAATTAATGTTTGGTTGACAAAAAAAAAATTGATTTAAACTAAACAAATCGCATACTATATTTATTTAACATTTAACGATAGACTTTGAAATTCTTTCATAAAATTTTTTTCTCAATTCATGTGTTGGTTATATATTTTATGCAAATTAAAATATAAAAATAAATAATAATTTATAATCCCGTATTTGACGCGGGTCCAAATAGGCGCTCTCGGGATGTGGCATTGATGGAAACAAGACGTGCATAAAAGGATTTAACCAAATTAACGAGTAACTTTTTTCATTGCGAGTGTGAGCTTTATATACAAACCGAAAGCAGACGTGCATGCAAATGTAAATTTCCAAAATCTTCTTTCTAAGTTTTCATCTGGTTCTTTTTTTTTTTTTTTTTTTGGCAAAACAATTCTGGTTCTTCTATAACCAAAAAATCCTCAACATTATAAATATGAGAATTTGTTGCGTTAACATGCAGCTAAAAAAATTTGTCGGTGTAATTTATTTTATAATTAAATTACATTTAATCTATGTAAAATCAATAAAGTTTATTTTATTTTTATAGAAAAAATCAATAAATTAAGCCTTCTCTCAAAAAAAAAAAAAATCAAGAAATTTATAATTTAATTTTTAAAATCACCTCGATTATCCAAATTAAAATCGTATGTATTCGTTGACAAAACAAAAATCTTGTAATCCATTTCAGATAATAACTTGAACAAGATTTGTTACAGATTTGAAGCGAGCACTGCCTTGGGCCTCATCCTTAGAACATCTACATCCATAAAGATCTTCAAAAAAATCTAACTTAGTAATTTTAATATTATTCTATTCTTTTTTTTGTTAACGATCACCATATATTAAATCAAGTGTTAGCGTTTGGACGGTTTTCTTCGCGGAAAACCCCAAACAAAAATGTCTAACTTACATGGGAAAATACATAATTCCGTGCTCGAGCTCCTTTTGCAAGGGAGTCGGCACATACATTATTACTGCGTGGAATATGAGCTAAGCTAAAAGATATGAAGTTTTGTTTTAAAAGATATTATTCTATTCTTTATTTAAATTTTAATTCATTAAAAATACATTCAACCAATCACAACACACCATTTAGCAAGACACAAGATCTTAAAATTCTTGTTTAAGAATTTTTCTTCATTCTCTCTTTTCTCTTTTATTTATTTTTCATTTTTTTAATTACACAAGATTTTGGTAAGACACATGGATGGAGATGGTTTTAGTGTATAGTATCTTTATCACGGATTAAGTTTAAAGTGTAATTTCGTTTCCAACAATAAAACTCTAATCCCCACTTGTTCTTCTTTTCTTTTTAGCTCTATACTCAAACATATAATTTGTTTTTGCATTGAGTTTCTAGTGGAGGTTATTGGGAATTTGATGTAAATAGAATTAGATAAATTTTCTAAAAGAAAAGTTTGTAAGTTTATGAAGCTCCGTAGAGAGTTATGATATTATTCACAAGCCTTATATATAGGCATAACAAGAATAGAGTGACGGGAAGTCCTTTGGTGAAGATGTCGCCGTATTGACTAGATGATGGTACATGAAGAACTTTGACGTGTCCTATAGCAACCTTTTCACGAACAAAATGAATGTCAATCTCCACATATTTAGTACGTTGGTGCTGAACAGGATTAGAAGACATGTAAACCGCGGGATATTGTCACAAAACACCACTGATGCGCGACTTAGTGGAAGACCAAGCTCACCAAACAGACTGCGAAGCCAAGTGAGTTCTGCAACGGCATTAGCAACACCACGATATTCAGCTTCAGCACTAGAACGAGAGACAGTTTGCTGACGCTTAGAGGACCACGAAATAAGATTACCACCAAGAAAAACACAATAGCCTTAAGTGGAGCGACGAGTAGTTGGACAGCTAGCCCAGTCTGCATCCGAGTAAGCGACCAAATCGGTGATAGATGTGCGATACAACTGAAGTCCTTAAGAGATAGAACCCTTGAGATAACGCAAAATTCGTTTCAAGGCATGAAAATAAGACTCGCGAGGATCATGCATGAAAAGACAAATTTTTTGTACCGCATAAGAGATATCTGGTCATGTAAAGGTAAGATATTGAAGAGCACTAGCCAAGCTACGATATAAGGTAGGATCAGACATTGGAGGTGTGTCATTTTCTGCAAGCTTGGACTTAATATCAACAGGAGTAAGACACGGATTGCAACCAGTAATCTTGGCACGATGGAGAATATCTGCAGCAAATTTTGTTGATGGAGAAACAAACCTTCTTTGTTGCGTGTGATAGTGATGCCAAGAAAGTAATGAAGAGGACCAAGATCAGTCATGGCAAATTCAGAGTGGAGTGAAGCGATGATCGATTGAAGCAGAGACGATACTGAAGCAGTGAGAAAAATGTCATCAACATACAACAGCAAGTAAGCTGTATCAGAGCCACGATGCATAATAAATAGAGAAGGATCAGAGTGACTTTGCCGAAATCCGATGCGACGACCAAACACAGCAAAGCGAGTGTACCACGCACGAAGAACCTGCTTAAGACCATAAATCGACCGGTGAAGGAGGCATACATGATCAGGTTTGGAAAGATCAACGTAACCTGGAGGTTAAAACATGTACACCGTCTCTTTAAGGTCGCCATTTAAAAATGCATTCTTGACGTCAAGTTGATGTAAAGGCCAGTTGCGGGAGGTGGCAACACCAAGAACGGCTTGAATAGTAGCTGGTTTGACGACCGGACTGAGCGTTTCATCACAATCAATGCCTTGTTGTTGTGATTTCCCATTTGCAACAAGACGAGCTTTGTACCGAGCAAGACGTCCATCTGCATTAAATTTGTGCCTAAACAACCACATAGAACGAACAATATTAGTATTCTTGGGTCGTGGGACCAGGGACCACGTTCCCGTTTTAATAAAAGCATTATATTCCTCATCCATTGCTGGAGTCCAGTTAGGGTCTTTTGCCGCCTGAACATGAGAGGATGGGAGGGGAGAGACAACAACAGTGTGTAGGTTGAGACGTTGGATTGGCTTGACGATCCCATGTTTGCCTCGAGTAGCCATTGAGTGATTGTTAGTAGTCAGGGCAGATGGTGGTACAGGAGGTAGGTGTTGTTGTGGGAGCAGCATGTGGTACAGGAGGTGTTGCAACAACGTCTGATACAGGAGGAAGTAGCTAAGAGGTCGGATCGACCTGAGGCACTAGCGATGTTGAATTCGAAGAAGCACGAGTGTTGACCTTGATCTTTACGAAAGGAAACTCAGTTTCATCAAATGTGACATGGCGAGCCAAGATAATCCGATTTGTGTCAATGTCAAGACAACGATACCCTCGATGATTCACCGGATACCCAAGGAAAACACAAGGTGTGGATCGCGGAGCTAGCTTATGAGAAGACGTAGGCAACAAATTTGGATAACACAGGGAACCAAACACCCGTAAATGTGCATATGTGACAGAACGCTGAAACAGTCTGACATATGGAATCTGATGGAGGATCGCAGCAGAAGGCAAGATGTTGAGGAGATGAGACACAGTGTGAAGTGCTTCAGCCCAATAAGATGGGGGCATATAATAAGCTTGGGTGAGAAGTGTACGAACCATGTTGACAATGGTACGAAGCATTTTTTCAGCTTTTCCACTTTGCTGAGATGTATACGGGCACGAGAAGCGAAATACAGTGTCGTTTGATGCCATGAAGTTACGAAGGTTCTTGTTTTTGTATTCACTACCATTGTCGCACTGGAGAGATTGGATTTATGTCTCAAAGTGAGTTCGTACATATGCTGCAAAGTGAATGTACTTGCCAAAAAGATCACTTTTACGGTGAAGAGGGTAAATCCATAAATATTGGCTAAAATCATCAAGAAAAATAACAAAACATTTGAGTCCACTAATACTGGAGACAGGAGAAGTCCATATATCAGAGTGGATAATCTCAAAAGGTTTAGAAGAAACAGAGGAAGAAGAAACAAAAGGTAATCGTGTATGTTTACCCAATTGACATGCATGACACAAGTTTGTCATGTCAGTCTTATTAAAATCAATAACACCAGAAGATGAGAGAGAAGAGAGAATGGAATGGCCAAGATGGCCAAGTCGTCTGTGCCACATCGTTGAATCAGTTGTTGAAGCAGTGAGTGCAAGCGGAGTGGTAGATGAATAAGACGCTGTGACAGAGTAGAGCGGACCTGTACTATCACATCGGAGCAGCTGGTTCTTCGTGGGAAGATCCCTAACAGAAAAACCAAAGGGATCAAATTCAACGGCGCAATTATTATCAGTAGCAAAGCGACGGACGGAGACCAGATTTTTGATCATGGTGGGAAACACAAGAACATTGCGGAGGTGAAGGGGTCGATTAAGGATAGTAGATTTGAGAATTCCATGGCCAATATTGGTGGTGCGAGCAAAAGACCCATTACCGACAGTAATAAAAGGAAGAAAAATATTTCTTTTATTAAAAAGGAAACGTAGCGTACCTGGCTACGATGTGACGTGATTGGTGGCACCCGTGTCCATGTACCAAGACGAGTCCGAGGGATTTGATAGGCTCATGGTGTTGAACGCTTGAGCCAACTGGGATTGTGGTGTCGGTTGTAGCATGTGTGCTTTAGTATGAGGATGAGGACCAAGAACACCAGCTGAAGCAGGACTCGTATAAGTGGCAGGGGGTTGATGATAGCCCGTAGGAGCATACTGTGAAGCAGGACCATACGTGTACTGTGCAGACCAGGGTGAGTACGCAGGAGGGTATTGTTGCATCGCTGGTTGAAACCAAGGTAGTTTTTGTGGAGTGTTATAGGACTAGGAGTTGTAGTTGTTGCGACCTCTGCCTCAACCACGATTGTTACGTCCACCATGACCATAATTACCTTTTTATCCACGGCCAGAGTTGTTGTTGTACGATTGTTGTGACTGATGTTGTTGCTGAGACGGTGGCTGAGACACTGTCTGAGACGGTCGATTCTGCAACTGAGCAGAGGATGAGAACAGCACGTTGGGAGATGATGAATCAGGAGAAACACTAGAAGAGACACGGACGGGTCTCTTTAGACGATCTTCTTCCATAAGAAGCATCGAACGAGTCTCGGAGTATGATGGAAATGGTGAACGATGCATGATGACGTTGACGATGTTGTCGAATTTCTCGGAGAGACCATTCAAGATATGCATGACCAAAGCACGTTCTGCGACAGGAGAGTCGATGTTGGAGAGAAGAGTAGCAATGGGTTTTAGTTTCTGGCAATAATCATGAATTCCAAAATCGACAATCACCATGGTGCGAAGATCGTTCTCAAGTTGCAAGGCGCGACCTTCTTTGTTATCGCGGAACAAGTGCTCGATCGAGATCCATAGCTCTCGAGCTAAACAATTTATTTTGATGACTGAATCAAGAAGGGATTCAGAGATAGTCCCATAGATCCACATATTTACCAAGCCATCTCGTTCTTTCCACTTGGATGGGTCTGTATCATCAGGAGTAGGTGTTCCATCGATGTGTCCTGAGACCCCAAAGCAGAGGCAGTGTGTTGAGAAAAGTTCTCGCCACAAGCCATAGTTGAGCTTGTCCATGCTTAGAACAATAGGGTTGTAAGCTATGATCTGTGTGATGCTAAACGGCTTGTCGTTGGTGGAAGAAACGGTTGCGGTAGGTGTGGAAGTAGTCATCGTGTTATATTAGGGACACGATGAATCAGAGAAGAGAAAAGAAGAAGAAGATGAAAGAACAAGAGATAAAGAGAGCGGAGGCTGGATCAAAAGTAGCAGCGAGTTAACAAGAGTGCCCTACAAGTAATCTCTTTACATATTTGACATTATCAATAATAAGGAAATATTCTATATTCCTATTCTAACAAAGTTGTTGGTCATTTGCGAGTGTAGTTTGGCTTAGTTTTATTGACTAACGAAACAACAATTTTTTGGGTATTTTACGAGATAATATGCTTTCCTGTTTGGTAGCGTTTTAGATAAGTAATAGTTATAGATAAAACTCTAATTTACCAAACTTAACGTTTATGATAAGTAATAGTTATAGATAAAACTCTAATTTACCCCAAGAAAAAAAAAACTCTAACTTTCTTGTTTGGTAGCGTTTCAGATAAGTTATAGATAAAACTCTAATTTACCGGAAAAAAAACTTAACGTTTATGATATGCTTGTAAAAAATGATGTTTTTTTAACATTCTTTCAAGTTTCAAATCTATCTAATCAGTCTCCACTCTTTTCTTTCAAAGCTATAGTAGAATAATTGTAGTGTATCAGAAGACTTTGCTAACACAAAGACAAGAATTACACACATTACATATGTGAAAAGACATAGTAATTGATGTTTGACACACAAAATTAAATGATACGGCTGCCATTTTTGAATAGATTACTAAAAACAAAAACGAAATTAGAGATGTTACAATGAATATAGAGGAAATTGAGCATCTCGCAGCTGTATTGAAAAGCGTCCTTCACCTATATCAATATATTATTGCCTAAATAACCTAATATAATATAATTGCATTTTGGTTACACATTTTAAACTTTTGTATAATTTGTTTGTTAGAACCGAATAATTATGGCTTATGGGCTACAAAACTCAGACTAAGTCTAAAAATATTCGTTCGTTGCAGACTCGAAAATGACTATAATTTAATGTTTTATAGTGGGCATGATTATAATCGTTTTATAAATATTTGAACCTTTTTATGATTAGGAGGTTAATTATGGTCATGTAATTTAACTTTTTTATTTGGGAGAGCTGGTCTGTGACCTCCAAAGTCTTTAAATTTTCGGTAGTCCAGTGAATAATTAACCACTGGAGTCTAGACCAACTTGTCGTTGGTTGAAAGATTTAAAATTTGGGGGCATCGGCCAATAGATGAATCCTAATCGAGGTTTGAGAGACTCTGAGGCATTTGATGTATTTCACTAAATTAAAACTCCATATGATATATATAATTAGAGCACATAGTACTACGTTTGTTTGTAGCTTTGCCACGAATCCAAGAAATACTTTTGTTTTTGGATGACCAGTGTTTTGATAATGGATTTGAAAGTTAAACAAATTTACAATTTTGGTGGACAGTGAGTGTTATATTTTACAAGTCCCAACATATCTACATGTTGAATAATATGTTTCGTAAGAATTTTGTTGTTGTTAGTGTGGTAGAATTGAATTTCCGATTTGAATATAATTAGATCCATGAATTGTATATTGCATTTTGTAATTAATTCTTCAGCATTTGTAAAATGTTAAAATGTACTGCATGATTAATAATAAGACAAATAATATCATAAATTATTCGTTGCCTTTTCGCTAAATTATTCATTTCTAACCGATTATGTATCTACATATAATTATAATTTAATATTACAATTAAGCAAAAAAAAAAAGAACATATTTTGGAAGGTGCACACGTACATCGTCATGCGACCCACCAAATAGGCTATAAGACATGGAACTCGTTAGAATGTCTCTTTCCTACTTAACAACTCTTCTATATTCATGATATTATTTTTATGTTTCTTCTTATTATCACCTAACTAACGAAAGAAAGTCCATATTTTGGTTTAAACATTTCGATTGGGTGTTGAGGTAATCACCGCACGTTTTGATTATTAAATATTTTGTTATATGGTCCTTCAGATCGATTCCAGTAGTAAGACTCAAGTTATATAGCAAAAAACAAAAAAAACAAAGTAATAACAAAAGTAATCATTATTCGAAAAAATGCACCAATGATTAGGTTTTTGTGAGATGATGCAATTTCTGAATTTTAGATCAAAATATCAAATTCCACATATGACTTTAACATCAGAAACCATTTTTATTATATTTGTCATATTTCCTATTGATATTAGATTAGGGTAACGGAAAGTGATTAGGGGTTAACTACTTGATAAAGTTTCAACTGAGTTGGTCTAATTTAATAAGACCATGCATACGTTAATTAGTTTATTCATATCTACAAAAAAAATGTAATGAAAGATTGTTGGGAAAAAGTCCAAAGGCAATCGAACAACCAAGTTGAACATAAATCTAGAAAATTTTCACCAACTGTTAGTTGATTCATAGCTTTCAGGCCAAATTTGATTCTGCCTCCATCGTTAATTGCTCTCAAGGAAAAAAAAAATAAACAAAGAACAACAATCAATCATTTAGATTTTGGCTGTGTCATAACAGTCAACTACAAAGTTCCTTTCATTTGCCATTTTTTTCATTAGTTATTTTGAACATGTCCAAAGAAAACATTTGCATTAGTTTTTTTTTTTTTTTTTTGTGAAACTTCCCGTTGTAAATTTGAAACATTTTCACCCTGTTCTCAGTGTGATACTACGCGTACGAACGCATGATGTTTATATATGCTTGCAAAAAGTTTTTTTTAAATGAGTACGTAAACCAAATTTAAATTTTCAAAAGCAACATCTAATGATTTTTTTTTTATTGATGGGTTGTGTACAGGGCCGGCCCTGAGGGCAAGCGGGCAAAGCCTATGCTTGCGGTTCTCATATCGATTCTCATTTTTTTTTTATAACAAATCGGCCCCAAATTCTTAAAGTTTTTTATCTTAATGACAAATCGACCTATTTTTTATTTTTGCTTGCGGCCCATTGAAACTCAGGGTCGGCCCTGGTTGTGTCTGCGAAAGTTTCTCGTTAAACTCTTGTTAATCAGATGATTGTAGACCTATTGTCGAACTTTTAGATTATAGACATCTTGACTGTGATTTTGGTAAACATATTTAACTTATTTCTAACCTTTGAATAAAAGATTATGGGATGTAGGTATCTAAAGATTTATTGCACTTATAAAAAAAATTATTGAAAAGAATTTATAAAGTTATTACCAATTACATAGTATTCATAACAATATATTTTTTCTTTATGCTTCCAATATTCCCTTAGAAATATCTTTTCAACTTTTTTTTTATTTGTATTAGAACAGTATATACACTAAAATAGTGTATGGTAAGAAACCTCATGAGTTCAATTCATCCATATTTTCAAGTCTATTCACGAAAACCATCCCCAAAGAATATAAGTATATTAGCTATGAACTTGTAATTCTAAAAAGTATTGTAATTTCCATATTTCTAGTTTAGATAATTTTGTTTGGTGTTTATATATTATCTAGTAGTTTACTTGAAACGAAGCTAAAAAGAAAAATCGTGGGGAGCATTAAGAAGCTGTTTACTAAGACTTTTTCTTCTACTAACAACTTCTTGCCCTCCGAATCCTTTCTCTTCAATGCCGACAATTTCCAAACTTATTGTTTAATAAAAATCCTCTTCTTTTAATAATACATACCCTAATATTACTTTTAAAAAATCTCTGATCGTTACCACCTAAAAACTTATCTTCATGATACTGACTTAAAATCCCGACATTTACAGAAATCAATCATTGGACACGACCTAAATTGTATAGAAAGAAGTTCTTAAATACTTGACACAATCTTCTCTCACATTCATTCATTAATTACTCTACATTAGCGTTTCTAGAGTTTTCTTGCATTACAAGAAAGTACCAAGTTTTTTTTTTGAAACTTTTCTTAGAAAGTACAAGTTCTGTGTAACTTAAGAGACAAGAGAGAAAATGACAGAGAAAACTCTTCTTTACGATACAATACTAGCTCGTAGCTTTGGCAGAAGCGACCAGAAGAGACTTGGTTATGGAGCTTTCATTGTTTCTCTTTTCTTCGTTTTCACTCTTTGCACTGTCTTTAAACCTCATCTCAGCCCTATACCAATCAGTAAGTCCCTTAACCGCGTTTTTCAAAACCGCAAGAAAACACAGAAACAATCACTAATCAACGTTTTTGTTTTCTTTCCTACTTTCTGTCTTCAGTTGAGTTGCAATTATCTGCGGGCGCTGGTCTCAGGATGCTAAAATTAACAGAACCGCAGAAACCGCAAATGTTAAGTAGCAGCAGCAACAATGCAACATCTGAAGAAGATACTGAGAAACTTATTATCCCTAAGAATCAAAATAACATTACATTAAATGCAACAATTACTCAGAGCTTAATCAGTTCTCAAGTTCACGAGCTTAGTGTCAGCAACGACACAAGCTTGTCCAAGAACCATCTTGATTCGGTTAACTACACTACAATCTCCAAAGAAGAAGTTATTATTTCAGGTTCACATTCTTAATAATTATCTTAATTTATTATTATTGTGTTTAATCAATTTATTTGTTCTTATGATTAATGTTTTAATTGTTGGGTGAATTTTTTCAGATCAAAGTAAAACTGAGAAAACCATGAAACCTATGTGCAACAATCTAAAAAGAACAGAGGTATGCGAAATAAGCGGCGACGTAAGAATCAACGGTAAATCCGCGACGGTTCAAGCCGCGATCGCGTTTGCGTTTTCGGGGAATTCCACGTGGCGTATGAGACCATACGCGAGAAAAGGCGACGGTATGGCGATGAATCGCGTGAGAGAATGGACAGTGAAACTAACACAAACCGCAGACCAATTAGAAAACGCTAATAATTTATCGCGTTGCGTTACGAATCACAGCGTTCCGGCGATGCTCTTCTCTCTCGCAGGCTACTCGATGAACAATTTCCACGATTTCACCGACATTTTGATTCCTCTGTTCACGACGGCTCGTAAATTCAACGGAGAGGTTCAGTTCCTCGTGACGAACAAGAGTCCAGTGTGGATCAACAAATTCAAGGAAATCCTGAAGAATCTATCGAATTACGAATTGATTTACATCGACGAAGAAGACGAAACGCACTGTTTCCCCAGCGTCGTCGTCGGTCTCAATCGCCACCCGGAGTATTTCAAAGAGCTAACGATCGATCCGTCGAATTCGGAGTATTCAATGTCCGATTTCAGGAGATTCCTAAGAGACACATACTCGTTGAGAAACGCCGTCGTGACAACGATACAGCAGAGGAGGCCACGGATTCTGATTTTAACGAGGGGGAGATCGCGTGCTTTCACGAACTCCAACGAGATCGCGAGATCAGCGAGGGAAATCGGATTCGATGTCGTGGTGGCGGAAGCGAACACAGGCGTGGCGAGATTCGCACAGATCGTGAATTCGTGCGACGTGATGCTCGGCGTTCACGGCGCGGGGTTAACGAACATGGTTTTCTTGCCGGACAAGGCGGTGCTGATTCAGATTCTTCCGATCGGTGGATTCGAGTGGCTCGCGAAGACGGATTTCGAGGATCCGTCGAAAGGGATGGATCTGAGGTATTTGGAGTATAAGATCGAGACGGAGGAGAGTACGTTGGTGCAGAAGTACGGACGCGATCACGAGATCGTGAGAGATCCATCGGCGATTGCGAAACGCGGCGGGTGGGAAACGTTTAAATCGGTTTATTTGGTAAAGCAGAACGTGAGTATTGATATTAACCGGTTTAAGCCGGTTCTTCTCAAAGCTTTTGAGTTATTGCAGAGGTAGTAGGAGTAAAGTATTTACTGCGATCGTATACTGTAAATTCTTGTAGTCGGATCGGAATATTTATCACAAATCATAAATATACTTTAAAAGTTTTATCAATTCTGATATATAATCATGGTGTTTTTATTTTTTTGCTAAACTATATAACTAGGCTTGGGCAACCGGATATTTGGTTCGGTTCCGGGTATATCGAGTATAAATGTTTCATACCTATATAGGTACCGACGGAGACTCAGTTCGGTTTCGGTTCGGTAGCAATCGGTTCCGGGTCGGTCTTACCTGAAATGTCACCAAACATGATATTTAAGTCTCTAACTTCATAATGTAGAAAAGTAGAAATAAAATCTCATCAGCAGTAGATAATGAAACAAGTTCAGAACAAAAGGCATAGCAACACAATATAGTTTTGAAACAAAGAAACAAAAGAAACAAACTTAAAAGTTGAAATTCAAAGCAAATCATTACGGAAACAGTAGGAAATGAAACAACTAACAAATTCTTCATGAAACATACCCTAATAAGCTTCTTCTCTTACTCTATTAGGATCTTTGCAAGTTGAATTCAGGTTCAAACTCTAACGAAAAATAAAAGAACCTTGTGTTAGAAATCAAAAATATAGAGCAGATTGGAAAGAGAGTTCAAAATCTGCTCTATATTTAACATCCCTAGTTCAAATGAAAGAAACTTAACATCTCTAGTACTTTTTATCCAAACTACCTTAAATTATCCGAAAATAGTATTTGATTTTAATAAAAAATAAAACAATACACTTATATTAGCTATTTTTATCCGAAGTTGAACTAAAACATTTGAACTAACCGAACTAATCGTAAATATACAAAGAAAAATTATAAAATATACCCAAACTATGCATACATATCTATGGATTAATTTATGTTTCGGATATTTCGGGTACCCATTCGGCTCTCGGTTCGGTTCCGGTTCTTTTGGTTCTAAACATATAAAACTCATCGGGTATTCTTAAGAATTCGGTTCGGTTTCGGTTAGGATAATTCCGGGTCGGTTCCGGTTATTTTTGTCCAGCCCTATATATAACCATGGTGTTATAATGCACAATCATCTTCATAGTAGATTTCTATGTTATTAAGAAAACTTACATTCATCCTTATGAATAACCAAGACATATGGCATATTGATGATGTATTTAAATCACTATTCGAATTTAATTTGTTTCTTGTTACTAAAAGGACAAAAATTGACCTTGTAGTTTGATAAACCAAATAATAGTAGCTTTAATAGTGATCTCCAACTATGAATCAAAGTCAAAGATTCCTTTACAAAAACATTCATTTATAGAGATATAATATGGTTTCAAAACTATAACAAATATCAAAACTAAAATTTGATAATCTAAGATTTTTTCCTTTGAAACATAGCAAAACGAAAAATTTATTAAAATCACAAAAGAAGACTTGAGATTCTCAATTTTCCTTTTATTATTTAAACGAACTAAAAAAACGAAAAAAAGATTTAAACTTGTGACATAAATCAAGAATTAGCATAGTTAAACCAATATGCTACACGGGACTTTTTAAAATTGGCCCTAAAATATATCATATAATTAAGAGGCCTAAGGTAAATGCCTTATTTTTTTACACATGAAGCATCATAGGCAAGTCTAGGATAACATTCACCACGCATAACACGACCAACTCTCTCTCTCTCTTCTCTGACAGAAAAGATACAAACTACTTTTGACGTTACATGTGATACCATCAGTTACCAAGAGGTGACAAAAGCTCTTGTTTCTTTTCTCTTACTTAGACGATCAAACCACTACAAGAAAACAAGGTCATTTCCAACGGATTTTCCGACGAAATTTTTGCCGTTAGAAAACATTAACCGATTTGAGACGGATTTCCGACCCTTTTTCGAGGACTAAATATTCGTCTGAAATCGGTAGGAATTTTCCAACGTTTATTATAGCCGTTGATAATTGGTTGGAAACACGGTCGAATTTCCGTTGGAATTATTAACCGTTAAAAATCGGAAGTAAAATAGTAGCTAAAAGAGAGAAACTTTCCAACGGATTTACGATGGATTATATATTCACTGACTTTTTTGGGAAACCGCCGATTTTTTGGGAGAACCGCCAAATGTTTTTAAATGAATTTGAATTTTGGGATACAATTTTCAAATTTGTGACGGAATTCCAACGGATAATATTTCCAATGGCAGTTGCTGTCAGAAATCGGTAGGAAAGTATCAATAAATTACACAGATCTATTTTTTTCCCCTTCATTTTAAAAATTTACTCTCTCTCTCTAAGCAATTCTCCTCCTCTTTCTCTCTAGATTTCTCCCAAAATTATGTAAGTTTTCTTATTTTTAATGAAGTAAAATGTTTGTTTCATATATATAATTTTATATGTTATAAGTTTGAGAATGTGATAATGTTAGATTAGGTGGTTTAGATAGGATAATGGTGAAATGGAATTTTTGCAAACGTCAATAGAAAATGTAAAATTTGTGATGATTTAGTGTTAGATTAAGTGATTATTGTTTTTTTCCGTAATTATTATTTCAGATCAAAAGCATTAAAATGTTTTTTATATTACTAAAAAAAATTATGTTTACTATTCATGTTTTTAATAATCAAAAACGTGATTTTGGATTCTTAAAAACGTTCTTTGTATATTGGAACTACATTATACATAAAATTTTGACATATTAATACATTATGTACTATAAATATATATTTTTTATACTATATAAAATAATATTTTGAATTTGATGAAATTAGATTATGTTTGTAGAAAATATTTTTCTATTTATTTTTCAGGTCTTTAAAAGACTTACGTGATGCTCTTGGTTTGGGAAGTTTTTCTATGTTAAGGAAGATGGCGAAACCTCAAATATGAACCAATTTTATGTTCCGAGTATATTGTCTAAAAAGTTATCGCGTCAGCTGACGGTTGAGGAACTAGTGCAACAATCAGGCCGAGACCATATTCCCAAGCTCCATTATTCTTGCGAAGGAACTTCAACATGGTTACACTTATAAATATTTTATTTTCATAAGCTCCATTATATTTATATTTTTATTCATTCTCTTTTAACTTATTTCTAAATTTTTCTATGTGTAGGTTTGGCATTCATCCATGCATTACATAATCATTTATGAAGACTTTGTATGGACTCCTCCGCTGTCCATATCATACGTAGAATGATTTTCCAGAAGAAGAAAAAGAATCGTGGTTTCGTTGTTTCACGGTAATTGTTAAAAAAAATATATTTTTTAATAAAGTAATTACCTATTCTATTATTTTAAAACATAAAATGTTATTTCTTTTTTATTGTAGCAAGATTTTACGTGGGAACCCCAGCATACGAGCCTCATTCGAGTGGAGTTCGAAAAGATGGATGCGTTACAGTACTTGGAATGCATGATCGACTGGAAGCATAAGTGGATCAACGGAAAAGAAAAGCCAGAAAACATAGACGGTGATGTTTGGATTGGATTGAAAAACTACTGGGTTTTGTCGAATGCGTAATTTTAAAAAATTAATTCATAATAAATTAAAAAATTTCTCTGCATTTTTTTCCTTTTTTGTATGCTACTTCTTTAAAATGTTAAACAATTTAGAATTTTAAAGTTAGTTTTAATTTTGACTTTTAATTGAATTTTTTAAAACATAATTTAACATTACATATCAATTTCCGTCAAAAATTGGTTGGAAATATTCAAAACAGATCAAAATCTCAGTTGGAAATGCGTCGGAAAACAATATTGTTGGAACTCGGTAGAAAAAATAGCTGTTTATAGCCGTTTTATAACCGTTTGAATATTTGAAATCCCGTTGGAAATCCGTGGGAAATCGGTGGAAAAAACGCTTTATAAATATGATCAGATTTTTGTTCCCAAAACATGTAGAAAAAATAAACTTACTTAAAATGGTTCCTTCTAATAGAGATCAATACTTTCGAGCTTGGATGGACAAACCTCCACATGATCTTGCGACATGATTACTTACCGATGAGTTCTACGACGGAGTTCAACAATTTATGGATCTTGCTCTAAACCAACCGAAAACCATTGAAGAAGGTACAATGCAATGTCCCTGCTCTAAGTGTTGTAATCATAGAACTAGAATTGTCCGTAAAGTCTATGATCATCTATATAGAAACGGTTTTATGCCGGGGTATAAGATATGGTATTCTCATGGAGAAGATGATTCAGTGATGAATTATGCTAGTACTAGTGCGAATAGGTTAGAGGAACCAAGAACAGAATTAGATGAAAGAATAGGTATGGAGTATATGGTCAACGAAGCATTTCGTGAGAATATACCGTCTTTCTTTGAGGATGGAGGTAGAGTGGAGGAACCAAATTTAGATGGTCGACGGTACTTTAATATGGTAGATGCATCTAATGACCCATTATATGTTGGTTGTAAAGAGGGTCATTCATCTTTATACTCTGCATATAGAATGATGAGTATAAAGATGGATTGGAATCTGTCTGAGGATTGTATGGGTGCGATATCAGATTACGTTAAAGATATTCTGCCTGAAGATAATAATCACCCAGGTTCATACAATGAGATACAGAAACTTGTAGCTGGGCTTGGTCTCTCGTATGAAATGATCGACGTGTGCAAGAAAAATTGTATGATATATTGGAGATCGGATGCAGACCGGTTGACATGTCGCTTTTGTCGCCAACAACAATTTCAAGATACAAGTGGAAGAGTTCGAGTCCCGTATAAGAGGATGTGGTATTTGCCATTGGCCGAAAGATTAAAGAGGTTATATAAATCAGAGCACACGGCTGCTCCTATGAGATGGCATGCAGAGCATACTTCTAATGGAGAAATTGCACATCCCTCAGATGCGCAAGCATGGAAATATTTCCAATCATTGTATCCTACTTTGGCGGAGGAGAGACAAAATGTATATCTTGGGTTATCTACTGATGGTTTCAATCCTTTCGGCAAGCATGGGAGGAAATACTCATTGTGGCATGTCATTGTCACACCTTACAATCTGCCTTCATCTTTGTGCATGAAACGAGAGTTTTTATTCCTCACTATCCTTGTTCCGGGTCCAGAATACCCGAAGCGTTCGCTGGATATCTTGTTACAACCATTGATTCATGAGTTACAAGAGTTATGAGATCATGGAGTTCGAGCTTATGATATTTCATGCCATCAAGATTTCACGATGAGAGCGGTGCTTATGTGGACCATAAGCGATTTTCCTGCATATGGAATGTTATCTGGATGGTCAACTCACGGAAAGTTGTCGTGCCCATATTGTCAAGATAACACTGATGCAATCCAATTACATAACGGAAGGAAGACCAGTTGGTTTGATTGTCATAGACGTTTTTTGCCGAAGGACCATCCGTATCGTCGAAGCATCACATTATTTACCAAGAAAATAAAAGTGTTGAAAGATCCACCTCCCGAGTTAAATGGTGCTTACCTTATGAATCAATTAAGTGAATTTGGTGTTGTGAAGACGACTGAGTGTGGTGGTAATGGGCATGATCCGGTTGACGGAGCAGGGTATGCACATAACTGGCACAAACATAGTATTTTCTGAGATTTTCCATATTGGAAGGAATCATCTATTACGTCATAATCTTGAAGTCATGCACATTGAAAAAAACTTCTTCGACAACATCATCAATACATTGCTAAACGTGAAAAGGAAGACGAAAGATAACTTAAAGTCTAGATTGGATTTGCCAGGAATTTGTTGTCGAAAGGAACTTCATGTGAAGGGAAATAAGAATCCTATCCCGGCTTTTAGGCTTCATGGTTTAGGAAAAAAGAAGTTCTTTGAATGGGTAATGCGCTATGTTCGGTTCCTCGACGGCTATGCGTCTAATCTTCGTAATTGTGTTGATATTGGAGAAGGAAAATTTTTGGGGTTAAAGAGTCATGACTATCATGTTATTATGTAACGCCTTCTTCCATTTGCTTTTGAAGGTCTCTTACCAAAAAACTTCCATCGAGCACTTGCAGGTATGATACTAGTGTTTTGTAAATTTCCACAATATTTAATTTTAATATGGAACTCATAATGATAATTTTTCGTTGATAATGTAGCGGTAGGCGCTTTTTTCCGGGATTTATGCACTCGATCATTAAGTGTTGATGGGATAAGAAATTTAGAGGAAAAGATACCTGTGATTCTTTGTAATATGAAGAAGATATTTCCACCGTCTTTCTTTGATGTTATGGAACATCTACCGATTCATCTTCTGCGGGAAGCAGCTCTTGGTGGCCCAGTTCAATACCGATGGATGTATCCTTTCGAACGGTACATGTTCCATCTGAAGAAAAAAGTAAAAAAATTTAAGTAAAGTTGAGGGTTCAATTGTTGCCCAGAGCATCAACGAGGAAACATCTAACTTTGCGGTACACTACTTCCCTTCACATGTCCAAACAAAGAGTAGAAAACTAGCTCGTTACGATGATCGAGGAGAAAAGCCATTTTATGCAGCTTATGTCCCTAATATGTTTGCACAAGTCGGACGACTAAGTGGGAAAGCAAAATCAAGAAGGCTTTCACCAGACGAGGAGAAACACTTGCATATGTATATTCTCACAAATTGTGAAGAAGTCTTGCCATACGAGAGGTAATTGTTATTAAATTACTTTCGATTTAATAACAAAGTTGTGCGCCGCAAGAACAACTTACGGTCGAAGAGTTGGTGCAACAACCGGGCCGACACCTTATTAGAAAGCTTCACCCACACTGTGAAGATGGAGCGACTTGGTAAGTTATCAACAATATATTTATATGAACTGTCATGTTACTAACTGAATTTATTATAGGTTCGGTCGTAAAAAAAATCGCATCTCAAAATCATTCTTAAAGATGTTACGTTCACACCTCAATAAACTGTATGAGACATGGAGTAAATTTCCCAAAGAGGAAAAAGAGTTATGGTTCCGCACTTTTACGGTTAGTATGAAACATATGAAATTTTCATATACTTATGTAGTTTATAATAACTTGTGCATTCTTAACACTACGATTGGAATTAATGTTATCTAAACCACCCATATTGAGTTTTTTCTTTCTTTGAATACCTATCTTCTAAAAAACACTAAAAACATGTTTGAAGAATATATGAATGAGATTGGTTCTCAAGTTCTCGACCTTCTGGTTTAGTTAGGGATTACTAACTACTCATATGGGGTTTTTGTAATGGTGGGCTACGTTTGTAATGGGCCTTGGCCCCACAAACTCTGTATTTCATTTTACATTCTAGAAAAACAAATTTTAAAGGAAAAAACAGTCTATTCTTTGTTATTATGTAGTTAGCCTTCTGTTATTTTATGATTATTTGTTCTTTAGGAAAGCAACAGAGTATTGTCTGAATCATAAATAACTAAATAATCATTTAGTCATATCTTATACTTAACATATCAGTTTGTTATTAAATTATTTACCTTAACTTCATTATTTATTTTTTCATTACATTTGCAGCAAGATTATGAATAGCATCCTCAGTTGACTCAACAAGTTCGTGATGGGTTCATGGAAATGGCAAAAAAAGTTACTCAGGTCACATGAGTGGATGGAGGTCTAAATGGAAAGACGGAAACACAACGCCTAAAAACTTGCACAAGGGTGTTTGGACCGGTCTCCAGCTTTATTGGGACTCTGCGGCAAATCGAATGGTTTTGGAGACTAATTCTGACAATCGAAAGAAAAATCCCAGAAGTACTCACAACTCCGGAGCAACGGGTTTCCAAGCAGTAGGGGATGAGATGGTAAATTTACAACCAGATTGTTATACCATTTATTTGAACTTTATAGAACATAATTAATATGTTTTCTTCATCTTGCAGATTGAAGAATCTGGTGGTGTGCGTCCGGATCTAGCTGCGTTAGTTAGACGTACGCACACCAACAAGAAAACTAAGACTATTGACTACCCAAAGATTGTTGATTTGCTTGATAAGGTGGAAAAGAGGAAGGAAGAGCGGCTCACACAACTCTCTCAGAATATGGATGATTCAATGTCGCCAAACCAGCCGGAGGTGCCTCGAGAGGAAATTGACAAAATGGTCATCGAGGTATGTTTCGTAGAAATTCTATTGTTTTGTTACGTGGAATATGTAAACACTTAGGAGCAACATTTGATTATGTTTTCTTACGTGAAACAGAATGGTCTATTGTGATTTGAGCTCATGATCTTAATTATTATTATTTTTTGATTCCACATGTATGTAGATTTTTGTTGTTCCTTCCTGTTAGTTCTTAACGTGATGGTCTTGCTTTTTTATTCTTTGTTGTGTGTTATTGACTGATTCTTAGTTTGTATTTCTTACAGGAGATAGAGGTGCGAAAAGGTCGTCATCCTGGACTCGAAAATCTTGTTCTCCCTGATGGAACAAGGGCTGGTACGTTGTCAAGGGATCCGGAGATGGCACGAGAAGTCGGAAGCCTAAAAGAAGCGCTCAAAGAACGTGATGCCGAAGTTGCGGAATTGAAGGAAAAACATTCCACGACACAGACTAGTTTCGACAAAGTGATGAGTTACCTCAAGGGAAAAGATGTGGATTGTCCACTATAGACCCGATCGATCTTAGTGTCTAGGTATGTGAATTTGAATTATGGGTTTTTGTTTTGAATTATGGGTAATCATGTCTAAAGTTATCTTTTATAACATGTGTAAAACTGTTTTTGTTATGATTATGAAACTAATTTTATGAATATCATATTCTATAATAATATATATAAAAACATTCAAATATATTGTTTTATTTAGTTTTCTGATTTAAATTAATAATAATATATAAAAACATATATATTTAGTTTTCTTGGAAAACCATTGGAATTGTTACAAAAATATCTGTCCAAATTTGGTTGGAAATTATTTATGATTTGCGACGAATGTATCGGTCAAATAGTCGTCGGAATTTATGGTCGTTGGAAATCCGTAGGAAAAAAACTCCGATGATCGTCGGCCGGTTAAGACGGTAGAACATTCCAACGGCATTTTCTACGAGTATATGCAGATACAAACCCGTTGGAATTTGTCGCAATTTAGGACTAAATTCCGACCGCGTATAGTTTTGCGACGATTTGTACCCAACGGTCAAAATGGTTGGAATTCCGTAGTAAACAACTATTGACCGTCGGAATTAGCCTTGTTTTCTTGTAGTGAACGGATGCCTTTGTACATCCAAGATGGAACCAGACAAGGAGTGTTCTTAATTAATGGCATCATAAGACGTTTCTTTTGCTTTTCTCACAATCAACCACAAATGAAATACCACATTCATTGATAGTGATACTTGTCTTAGCAACTATTTTCCTAATCCCTTCTTGAGGTCTATCAGAGGTCGACCACTCTAAATCTGCCTCTCTTTGTAAATCTCTTTCAATATTTCCTTATATATATATATATATATATATATATATATATATATATATATATATATCTTTGTACTAATATAGTCAATGGTAAGAAGCCTAAGTTTAATTCATCCACGATTTCCAGTTTTTTTTTTCTCACAAAAATTATCCAAGTATACTAGATATGAACTAGTAATTCTAAAATGTAATGTAATTTCTATATCTTTAATTAAAAGAAGTTCGAGGCTTTTTTTCTTTCAAATGTCGTAGGTAGATAGTTTTGTTTAATGTTTCATTAATTACTTAAAAAGAAAAATCGTGGAGAGCATTAATAAACTGTCCGGCTTACTAAGACTTCTACTAACAACTTCATGCCCTCCAACTCTTTCCTTTCCAATTCCGACAATCCCCAATCTTATAAACTAAAAAATCCTCTTCTTTCAATAATACATTATTAGTCTAGTACCAGTTTTAAAATCTTTGATCTTCACCACCTAAAAACTATTCTTCTTGATCCTGTCTTAAAATCCCGACATTTACAGAAACAATCATTGAACACGACAAAAATCGTATAGAACAAGTTCTTAAATACTTGACACAACCCTCTCACGTTCATTCAATAATCTCTCTACATTAGCAAGTTAAAACTCTGTTTCTTGAGTTTTCTTGCATCACAAGAAAGAAAAAGTTTTGTGCAACTTAAGAGAAAAGAAAAAGATGACAGATAAGGATCTTCTTTACAATTATTCAATACTAGGTCGTAGCTTTAGCAGAAACGACCAGAAGAGACTTAGCTATGGAGCTTTCATTGTCTCTCTTCTCTTCGTTTTCACTGTCGTTAAACCTTATCTTAGCCCTTTACCAATCGGTAAGTCCCTTTATAGCGTTTTCCAAAACCGCAAGAAAACGCAGGAACAATCATTAATCAACGTTTTGTTTTCTTTCCTTCTTTCTTCAGTTGAGTTGCAATTATCCGTGGACGATAGTCTTATGATGCCGCAAACATTAGGAAGCAGCAACAATGAACCTATCTGTCACAATCTAACAAGAACAGAGTTCTGCGAATTTAGCGGCGACGTAAGAATCAATGGTAAATCAGCGATGGTTCTTGCGGTGATAGAGTTTGCGTTTTCGGGAAATTCCACGTGGCGTATGAGACCTTACGCGAGAAAAGGTGACGATGGGGCGTTGAATCGCGTGAGAGAATGGACGGTGAAATTAACACAAAACGCGGAGCAATCAGAAAACGCTAATTTTTCGAGTTGCGTTGCGAATCACAGCGTTCCCGCGATTCTTTTCTCTCTAGGAGGCTACTCAATGAACAACTTCCACGATTTCGCAGATATTTTGATTCCTCTGTTCACGACGGCTCGTAGATTCAACGGAGAGGTTAAGTTCCTCGTGACGAACAAGAGTCTAATGTGGATCAACAAATTCAAGGAAGCCTTGAAGAATCTATCGAATTACGAACTGATTTACATCGACGAAGAAGACGAAACGCACTGTTTCACCAACGTCATCGTCGGTCTCAATCGCCATCCTCTAGATCTGTTTATCGATCATTCGAATTCGGAATATTCCATTTCCGATTTCCGAAGATTCCTAAGAGACACATACTCGTTGCAAAACGCCGTGGTGACAACGATACAGCAGAGGAGGCCACTGATTCTGATTGTAACGAGGGGGAGATCGCGTGCGTTCGTGAACGCCGACGAGATCGCGAGATTAGCGAGGGAAATCGGATTCGATGTCGCGGTGGCGGAAGCAAACACAGGCGTGGGGAGTTTCATACAAACAGTGAATTCATGCGACGTGATGCTTGGCGTTCACGGCGCTGGGCTAACGAATATGCTGTTTTTGCCGGGGAAGGCGGTGATGATTCAGATTCTTCCGATTGGTGGATATGAGTGGTCCGCGAGGACGTATTACGGGGATACGTCGAAAAGGATGGGTCTGAGGTATTTGGAGTACAAGATCGAGACGGAGGAGAGTACGTTGGTGAACAAGTATGGTCGCGATCACGAGATCGTGAGAGATCCATCTGCGGTTGTGAAAAGCGGCGGCGGGTGGGAAACATTTAAATCGATTTATATGCTAGAACAGAATGTGAGTATTGATATAAACCGTTTCAAACCGGTTCTTGTCAAAGCTTTCGAGTTATTGCAGTAGGTGTAAAAACTACTAGTCTCTTTCATGATATAAGATGTTTTGGAGTGTTTGTTTCCAAAAAAATATAATTTGTCTGTGAGAAAAGATTCAAATGATCTTAAGTTCATTAAATACCAGCAATTACCAAAAGCACTTCTTGGTTTCCTTGTGGAGGTCTTCCAAGGATCAACCTCTGTAGAATCGGAAACAAAATCATTAGAAGCAACAATGAAAGCAAAGAGCGGGTACATAAAACAGAAATTAAATAATAATCAGGTGACAAAGCAATCTTAAACAAACAAAACCAGCTCACAACGAACAAAGTATAAGTGAATAACCTGGTCAGAGCTCCCCATGGATCCATGGTAGGCAAGCAACATACTTTTCTGGGTTCTCCTAGAAGAAGACGAGTTTGGAGCTTAATCTTCAAATAGAAAAGATAATTCAATCTAATGAGTGACCCTTTCAGGTCATGGTATTTAAATTAAAAAAACATTTCATCCCAATAAAAACATGACTTGAATAAGAATAAAAACCAAGTAATTTAAGTTCTGGTTCTGGTTCAAGTAACTATGGTTTCACAAAACCCATTTTCTACTACTTTGGTTCAATTTCATTTCCAAATTGTGTGTAATAGGTTTAATGGATCACTTGATCCATAAAAACCAAAACATTGGGTTGGGGCCCTAAATCATTTGTATTTTCATGCTTTTAAATAGAAGAAAAATTATCAAAAAAAAAGAAAAAGAATAAATCTTTCTTCAACAGTTAAATTGACTAAACAAACCTCAACTGCTCAGGAACAGAGACTGACCGGAACTTACATTTTCTCCTACTTGTTTGCCTCGTTCTGCAGCAACTCGCGCGTTTAGAAACAGTAATAGTAGATGTTATTCAGAAATATGAAGCTCCATGGGAAGCCTCGATCTCAGATTCTAGTATGTACTGGGGAAGTTGCGTTGTTTTGCCACAACCAGTTTCTCCAGAACCCACTACAACCTGCAAGATGAACAAACCGTTGTGAAAAGAGTTTTTGGTCAAGCTCATCAGAAACTTGGCATAGTTGCCAAATCGCCGACCAAAAACCTTCCCTTTCCGGTGAACGGAACAAAGACAAACACGGTGAAATATTGAAAGGCTATTAAACCGGATTTCGCTTCGGTTTATTTGAGTAAACAAAACCGAAGAATCTGTTATTGGGCTTCTTGGGCTCAATCGTAACTAAATCGTAAACCCTAAGGACTTTTCCACTTCTCTCTCTCTCTTTCATTTCCAGATCGTTCGTCTAGGGTTTTCTCCAAATCTCTTTTTTCTCTTCCTAACACTAATCAAATCTCATTTCCTTTTCAATCGAATCCGATCTCAACCTCTCAACAATGGCGGCGGTAACAGCACCCATGGCATCGAGACCTCGCGCATCGAAGGCGGAATCGTTCGTAGACAACAAACGCAAAGAAGACGTCCGTCTCTCCAACATCAACTCCGGCCGCGCCGTCGCCGACGCCGTTCGCACGAGTCTGGGCCCGAAAGGGATGGATAAGATGATTTCGACGGCCAGCGGCGAGGTTATCATCACTAACGACGGAGCTACGATCCTCAACAAGATGGAGGTTTTACAGCCAGCGGCGAAGATGTTAGTCGAACTTTCCAAATCACAGGATTCCGCCGCCGGAGATGGAACAACCACGGTGGTTGTAATCGCCGGTGCGCTTCTCAAGCAGTGTCAATCTCTTCTTTTGGCTGGGATCCATCCTACTGTGATTTCAGATGCGCTTCACAAAGCTGCTGCGAAAGCTGTTGATATTTTGACCGCCATGGCTGTTCCGGTGGAGCTCACTGACCGAGATTCGCTTGTGAAATCCGCAAGCACTTCGCTTAACAGTAAGGTTGTTAGTCAGTACTCTACTTTACTTGCTCCTTTAGCTGTAGATGCGGTTCTCTCTGTTATAGATCCGGAAAAGCCTGAGATTGTTGATTTGCGTGATATTAAGATTGTTAAGAAGCTTGGTGGTACTGTTGATGATACACATACTGTCAAAGGTTTGGTTTTTGATAAGAAAGTCAGTCATGCTGCTGGCGGACCGACTCGGATGGAGAATGCGAAGATTGCTGTGATTCAGTTCCAGATCTCGCCTCCAAAGACTGATATCGAGCAGAGTATTGTTGTCTCTGATTACACTCAGATGGATAGGATCTTGAAAGAAGAGAGGAACTACATCTTGGGGATGATTAAAAAGATCAAAGCCAGTGGCTGCAATGTTTTGCTGATCCAGAAGAGTATTCTGAGAGATGCTGTGACTGATCTCTCGCTTCACTACTTGGCTAAAGCTAAAATCATGGTGATTAAGGATGTAGAGAGAGATGAGATTGAATTCATCACCAAGACTTTGAATTGCTTGCCGATTGCTAATATCGAGCATTTCAGACCTGAGAAGCTTGGTCATGCTGATCTTGTCGAGGAAGCCTCCCTTGGAGAAGGAAAGATTTTAAAGATCACTGGAATTAAAAACATGGGGAGAACTACCTCTGTTCTAGTTCGTGGCTCGAACCAGCTGGTTCTGGATGAAGCTGAGAGGAGTCTACACGATGCATTATGTGTGGTCAGGTGTTTGGTTAGCAAGAGGTTTTTGATTGCAGGAGGTGGTGCACCAGAGATTGAGCTCTCGAGGCAGCTTGGTGCGTGGGCTAAGGTGCTCCATGGGATGGAAGGTTACTGTGTGAAGGCTTTCGCTGAAGCTCTTGAGGTGATTCCTTACACGTTGGCCGAGAATGCAGGGTTGAACCCTATTGCTATTGTGACTGAACTCAGGAACAAGCATGCTCAAGGAGAAATCAACTCCGGAATCAACGTGCGAAAAGGTCAGATTACTAATATCTTGGAGGAGAACGTGGTTCAGCCTCTGCTTGTGAGTACCAGTGCGATCACTCTTGCAACTGAATGCGTAAGGATGATTCTGAAGATCGATGACATCGTTACCGTGAGGTAGTGTGTTAGTTTCACTCAAAACAGGTCCGAGAACATTTCTAGTATTCTTATCTAAGCTTTGTTTCTTTTCTTTTTTTTGTGTGTTTTGCGTTTGCGCAATGGTTGAACTTAGAACCCTTTTTGCTAAGTGGTCTTATTTGTGGTTTAGTGTGAGTGTGTTTCTTTCTAGTGACTTGATATCAAGATTTCGCTTTTTTGTTTCATATGTTGATTTTTTGGGTTATAAAAGTAAAATGGTAGGAGCAGAATCAGAACCTTAGTTTGATTATAGGTCACAAAATTAGTAGCCTATCTGGATAATCTTAGGCTGGGACTCAAATGTTTGATTATGGGTCACAAAAAGTATGACAGTACATAGTTGCATGAACATGAGTTTCTCCAGCTCATTGGTCTGTCTCCAACCAGACCAGATCAGAACATACATGACTATTTACTCTTTCTATAGTCAACTT
Source organism: Draba incana (assembly GCA_963576765.1). Classification (NCBI taxonomy): domain Eukaryota; kingdom Viridiplantae; phylum Streptophyta; class Magnoliopsida; order Brassicales; family Brassicaceae; genus Draba; species Draba incana. The sequence goes on along the minus strand of OY755213.1, from coordinate 14,590,444 downwards.
TATCATCTTATCATTTATTCATAAATTAATTGCAACCCAATTTTGATTACAACTCAAAAGTAAACAACTAGAATATCCATTGTATAAGAGTGAGGAGCCTGTGTGTTGGACAAGTTCTTGTGTGTGTGTGTGTATGTACAGAAAAATATTGCGATGTGTTTGCAAAAGTGTAAAACTTTACACTGCAGATTCTGAATTACCATCCTTCTTGTGTTGTGCCTCAAGTAGATGTTTGGTTAGTGACTCTGAATCGTGTTGACTATTTTCTTCAAGCACTTGTTTTCTTTCTTCGTTTTTGCCCCAAAGAACTAAGTAGAGCCCCAACATTATGAACACTGCACCAACGATACTGAAAAGCAAAGATTGAATTTAGATCGAGCAACCGAAAGGAGTTAAACCTGATGATCTCGTTTTTAATGTGTTTACCTTCCGGAGTATAACTGATCGCCAAGAATAAGAAACGCCATTGCAGCAACAAGAAGTGTCTGGATAGGCTGGAAGACAGCGACAAAGACAGGACCGCCTTTGTAGATACACCATGTTTGGAGGTAAACCACCAAGCCGGACGCTATGATTCCCTACAAACACAACCAACCAAAGAGTCGTTTAGCTAATTTCATTGATTTTGGTCAAGGAAAGGGAAGAGAGAGTAAGTGCCTACCGCGTATAGGATAGTGAAGAGCTCTTCCCAAGAGACGATGATCCAATTATTGAGATCAGTTTCCACAAATAAAGCAATGACCAGAAACTGAACAAGACCGAAGAAACATGTGAAGGACGTTAGAGAAAGCTTTGCTGGGTACTTCTTTAGGACAGGAGCTTGAAGAACCATCCAACCAGCCCATGACAAACAATGTCCCATAAGGTATAACCATCCAAGTGTCCAATTATACGATATGTTAGATCCGATCTTCTCCTTCTCCTCGTTCATGTTAAGGCTCTTGTGTAAAACCGGAAATCCTCTATACAATGTGATCACTGTGGCTCCACCAATGCTCACTAAGGTTCCCAATACTTTAGCCACACCGTGTTTTCTAACCAGGTCTATGTGCTCCAACCTTGATTCACAGAAGATGATCAGCATTAGATGCGTGCCCTTTAAATCGATATTGCCGTGAAAGAAGTTGTTAGGCATACCTAAGGGTACAAGCCATGATGAAAGTAATGGCAGGAACAGAATTTTGCATTGCGGAAGCAAACGTTGGAGTTGAATAGTAGAGTCCCAATAGGTAGAATCCTTGGTTTGCTGTGATTCTGATGTTCAAAAATAACAGAGATTAAAAAATATAAGCAATGGTTTTAGGATTTAAGGAATCAAATGGTGTGATCAAGGCTCTTACCCAATGAGTGCCAAGAGGAAGAACTGAACTAGTAAAGAGATTGTGAGCGGAGGCCTTTCCTTTCTGTTGAAACACAAAATCATTGTTAAGAATATTTACTGACCAAAATCAAAAGATTCAGACTTTTGAGAGATACTAGAAGGCATCAAAGGGACAAACTTTCTGAAGTTAACACAAAAAAAAAAACAAAACATATCAAAGGAAAAACTCTCTGAATCTACCCTAGAAATGCATATATGGCAAGAAAGCAAAAAATCAAACAAACCCTTTTAACGTCAAGAGGGTTTGATCACAAGATTATGAGAAAAAGAGGGACTTACTTCTCGAGGAAGTAAGCGAAAGGACCTATAAGGAGAAGGGCAAGGAGATTTCTATAAACAGGGTACACAACTTTGCTAACACCAATGTTAAGAGCAACTCTTGAGACAATGTGAAAGCCTGCAAAACATAATTGAAGTGTGATCAATGCCACTACAAGCTTCATCTTCTCTGATACTACTCCTTTCCCCATTGTTTCTTCTTCTTCTTCTTCTTCTTAGGCTCTTCTCTTTTCTGAAGTTTGATAGCACATCAATGGTTGCTTTTATATGAATGTGTGTGGGGGTGAACTTGAGATTTATTATAATATAGAAAAATTATTTATGATTATTAAAATGGATGATTATTAGGTTTCGTGAGAACAGAGATGGTACATCAAAAATGGTACATGATTTCTTCAAGTGGGCCACTATACTTGTGAATAATAATGATGTAAGATGGTTATTTGACTGTAATAATACGATTTGGAGGTTGAATGTTTTATGCGACTTAAGATGTGTATGTATTGGTAGTGGTTCCATTCGCCTTTAATGACACTGCACTAATAATTCGCTTTTAGAGTTTTTTTCTTGAAGCATATAAGCAACAAAGTGATATTACGTTTAACATGATTATATTTGCTACAGTTTTGACTTTAATTCCAATTTGGTTTTAATGGACCTGATTACCTGAACATATAGTCGAACAGAATGTTTATAGGGTGCAAATGGTTGTACAATTAGAATAATGCAGTAGAGTGGAATTATGCATTATTCTAAAATTTCACCATTCGAGAAAAAAAAAAACAAAAAACGGAACAAAATTATTCCTTTATCACATGTTTGCACTCACCTTCCATTCATATTTTTCACTAGTTCCTCTAAGCTTGCCATTTGATTATGGTATTGTCGATGTTGAATAATAGATGTTGTTAGACAAAACTTTTAGAAATAACGAGTTAATTTTTTGGGATTAAATTGATATAGAATGAAGGCTAGTACATTTATTAAGTTTCTTTATGTTTTTGTAATAATGAATATGGAATCGAATGACATGTTATCCATCCTAACAATTAGGCATCTTGTCTTGATTGTGGAAAACCATTACTAATTAAACGATATTTATAAGAATAATTCGGGTAATAAGTTAACTTATTACAAATGATTAATCAATTCAAAATATTATACAAATGATTAAGGGAATACTACATTAACCACCGTTTTTTCAGTTAACTTGTTCTGATTCATGTCATTGAATACCAAGAAACGGCTGCAACCAATTGTAGCCCTGGGCACGAAGCAAATATCCGGAAAAATGCAGGTATCCGTGATCCGATCCGTTTTAAACGGATATTTGATTTTCCGATCCGATCCGATCCGTGAATTTTCGATTTTTTTTTAGATATCCGATTCGATCCGTGAAAAATCAAATATCCGAATTTTTTTAAGATATCTGTAACTATCCGATCCGATCCGTTAATATTTTTAATATTATTTAATTATTCTTTGTTTTTTTTAATTTAATCATCATAAAAATTAAATATTTGGTAAAAATAAATGGATCAACAAATAAAACTTATTATACACATTAGATATACTTGTTACTTTATATAAATGATGAATGTATTTGTACATATATACGGATCAGATCGGATAATGGTCTTTTTGAAGATACTATTTGTGATTTGCTTTGTTTTTGACGAATCGCTTATTTTAGTATTTGCTTTGCTTCAAAACTTTTCGGATATTCGAATTTTTCGGTTCGGATCACAACGAATCGCGAATCGAATCGGTTTTAACGAATTTTTTTGCTGCCAAGCCCTAACCAATTGTACCATTATAAAACTTTCAATAAAAGATGGATACAAAAATAATTTTATTTTAATATCTAACAATCCAAATTCGAGAATTGTACTCTGTACTATTTTTTCCCCTATGTGCCCATAACGAGGGTCACATGCAAGATTCTCTCTATTTTTCAGTTTCATAATATGAAAATCATCCGATCCGGAGTTTTAATCTATAATGGCCTAAAAATAAAAGGTTTATTCTAACTAGCCTATGTAAATCTAACTAGCCTTCTCATATTTTCTTCTCCTCTCTACCCTTTATTTAAATAAACAAATAAATAAAACTCAAACCTCTACTAAACCAAATCAATCTCTCGGACACCAATATCTCCCCCAACCAATAAGTGAACCGACCCACCAAACCACAAATTTTCAACAACCAAAAAAATTGGGAACCAACAGAATCATGCCACGTTTCCATATCATAAAGTGAGCTTCTTCTTCTTCCTCGTTTATGGTTTCAAAAACAGGAAACAGAAGCTTCTCCCTCTACGTCCTCTCCGTTCTCGTCATCCCTCTTCGTTCTCTCTCTCTCTTCGTCATCTCTTTCTCTATGCTCTATTCTCTCTCTTCTCGTCGTTAAAAGAGAAAGAATTCCGTTTTTTTGAAATTTAAAAACGAAGGCTTCTTCTCTCCATCTCGTTGGATACAAAACAGAGGCAACCCTTTAATGGTTGGTCTCTTCGTCCTTTGACATCCATTAGACAAGTAATCGAAGTTGTGGTGTTTTCATTTTGTACAAATTTACAATAGGTTTTATGAGATTTGTTTGTGAAGACGGTTTTTGAAGACTGGGCTTGTTTTCTAGGAAGTTATTTAGGGTATTGTGACATAGAATTTGATAAAATAGCAGCTAAATCATTCTGAATGATTCACATAATCGAATGAAAACGAAATTGTGAAGGTATAACTAGGTATCCTGGTACTACTGAGAGTAATGATATTTGTTATTTTTTTAAATTTTATTTGCAGGGGAGAATGAATAACACAATCGTATGTTTTGATCATGGAGGATATTATTCACGGGATGATGATTACATAAATTGGAACTCAAGAGGAGATCAAGATCAAATACACACTTTAGTAATACGGACCGCACCGGAGGAGGTGACTTACTCGAAGTTGCTTGAAGGAATTGAAAAGAGGACGATGATTAATGAAGCTAGAACGCAACTGAAGCTCAATTACTTTCCCATGATTTTGATGAACGTTATGGTACCATCGTATAACTGTTTGGAATTGTTTTATGCAAAGATTACTAATACTGCCAGGTACAACTGGTACTACTAGGTATGACTATGTTGTTTGTCTTGTGTGTTCTTTACATTTAAGTATGACTTGCTTAGGAGTTGGTTTAGTTACCTTTTAATTAGTAGAATTAGTATTTAATGAGTGTACACTTGAAACATATGTGAATAGAAAGTAGAATTTACAAAAGTAAGCTAAAGGTAGCCAAAACTACACCTTATATATGTTAATGTTGGAGTATAAGCACTCATTGTTAGTAGAAACACACAATCATTGTTTTATCCCACTTTTCAATATACGAAACCCTAGTCACTTTGATTATACGTGAAAACAGTCCAAGGTATGACTATATGTATGTTGGTACTACTAGGAAACTGAGTATGACTGTGTTTATAATTTTAATGATTGTTTATGTTTTGGCGGCACATGTGTTAGTCATGTTTATTTTAGTTACACACGTGTTTTATGCATACATACATAGTAGTACTTACTAGCACCAGCAGTACCAAATACGATTAAACATAAAAACAAGTTTGATAAAATACATAGTAGTACTTACTACCACCAGTAGTACCAAATACGATTTAACATAAAAACAAGTTCTTTCACTTCCATTCATTATCCCAGATATATATTATTACCTAAAATCACATAAATACATAGATAAATCCTTAAAATCGTAAGTTTTTAAAACCATAACTCAAAAACACTATCCAAGTACATAAGTACCTAAAACCACAATCTAAAAACACTATCAGTCTTCTGCTTCTTTACACTCTTCTCCTTTTCTTCATCTTCTGTTTTCAGCATCAACAATAGTCATTACTTTTCAGTTTCTCACAAATCTTGCATAAACAAAAACAGAGAAAGCTACTTCAACAACATCATCTTGTTCTTCATTTGCTGCCTCTTTATGTAATTCTCCTTGTGGATCCGCTTTTCCGCATCAACATCCACAATGCTTGAAGCTTATGATTGCAGGTCATGTCCATTATTTGAGTCCTTCACACCACAATCCTGCAATCAAAATAGTTTTTCAGTATTCCTAACTAGTTATCCTATGCAGAACTAGTAGTGTATACTCAGTAGGACTAGTTATACTCAGTAGTTCCACAACCAAATAAATCTATCACATACCTTCTCCAGTGTAGGGTCAATTGCAGGTTCAAACAAAGCCCGGTTCAGACCCATTATTTGAGTCCTTCGCACTACTACTAGAAGCTACTGAAGTCAAAACAAGACACAAAATTTTTTATTCACAAATTGAATTTCAATTTAAACCCTCATTTGTAATTCAAATCCAAAAGTATCAAAATCAGACCCTATTCCTACTTTTTTAAAGCAAAATCGTTCCACATCGTAATTGGTTGAAACAGAAGGAGATGGGGACGCAAGGAAGCGAGAAGAGAAGGAGATGGGGACAGTGGCAAAGTGAGAAATCGCTGTCAAAGGAAAAGAGAAAGAATTTTTTTTATTGTTAGGTCAAGAAAAAATGGTGGGTCGTGATTTCAGATGGTGGGATTTGGGGAAATATGGGGGAATCGGTCTAATTTTTTTATTTTGGTTTGGTAATTAGAGTAATTTTGTTGATTCATTAAGGGTAAGTTAGTAGTTTCTACGTTTTTCGTATTAAAATTAAATCAAAATAATAAACCATTTTTCTGAAGGCTATAAGAAAATAAAAATATAAAAATTGGGCCATATCAGATTAAAACCCTCAGTTTCATTTTCCAACTTCAGAATCCACAAGATAAAAAATGATCAATATTGATACACAGAAACAAGACAACTTCACGTTATCAAGAATTCAAGATCGACAAGAAACTGGAAAACACCTCGACATCAAATCTTGTAATAACAAAAGTCAATCAGATCCCAAAGAATCCGTATCGAACTCAAATCATTAGGAAAATCTGCAGATTGAAGATGAATTGATTGTGTTTTCCTCTATAGTGCTGCAGAAAGCTCATTTCAAACATAGGTAGTGGAAAAGATACCGATAATTCCGAAAAGAGAAAATTAATGTAAAAGAGACATAAATGACAGATTCACGAGGATTCAATGAACAGCCTAAAGTCAACTAATTGGGTTGGTGCAGTTTTACAACCAATTTCGATTTGGCTTGCCATGAAATAAGAAGACACAAACAAGACACCTTTAAATCTTTCATCTCTCATCCATTATTGAAAACAGCGTGCAAAATTTCCCTAATCTTTCTCTTTACTCTAAAGATACTAGAAAGGTAATCTATAGGTATCATAAGAGCATAATCCATGATTTGTGGCTCTAGCCATCGGGTGAAGAGAACGAATCACTAGAGAATCGGGTTTAAGTCAAATATGGAGAGCTTTAAGAGGGATGCAGCACCAAATACAATTAGACAACACTAGTTCTTTACGGTTCCTTGTACTCACAAAAAAATCAGAGATAACGATATAACTCTTCATAGTAGTTGAGATTAATGTACATATCAAAGAGTCGAGAAAAGGTAAACAGAGAGACATTTACCTTAAATGATTTCTACAACATCTCAGTTTTAAGTCACCTTAACACAGTAGCAATTTCTTGAGGGCTTGATCTCAAGTTCTAATGTCATCCAATATAAGTTATTCCTTATTATCTTATTAGTTGTTTCTTCAAGCTTGGGTTGCGCGCACTTTAAACAATTTCTGCAATAGAAATAAAGAGCATAGAATTATCTATCCTTATTCCTTAGTAAAAAGACAGCTATAGGTTTGATCGGTCGCATGCTTTACCTTTCTTAGAGCATCAATCGACCGTCCTTTCGCCTCTTGCTTTTCACAGTAACATTCTCCGCACCAGCTGGAGAATTCCTTCTGATGAGTTTTGAGCTCTCTAAACACAGAGCTACATGGAACAGAAAGCTTGATAAGAAACTGGAAAGAATATGGAATTCAATTGCAATCAATGTTATTTACCTTCTGCACCATAGAAGCATATTGACTCGATGCCCGGCTGTTGTGGCTCTGGCACCATGGCGATGGCGCCCACGGTGAAGTACAGCTTGTCCCGGTGAATGAGAATAATCACATATTTCCTGCTTGCGCAGATAAAAAGATGTTTAAATTACCCATTAGCCAGATCTGGAATGGAAGATGACAAGAAAAACAACTAAAAAAGAGTAGCATACATCTGACTTTGTTGATGTGTTCACATGTTTTTCACACCTAGTGCCTCTGAAAAATAGCTCCCCTCCGACAAAATTTTTACCCAAACAAACATTCAGCGTTACTTCTGAATCATCCACATGAAAGCCTGCAAATATATAATAACTGCTTATATTCAACAAGAACTACATGGCTATTGGAGTATAACTGCATTTAGATCAACTAGTCAGGTAATGTGAAATTCTGCAGGATAGGTCATGAACAAAAGCTCTCACCTAAATCAACATCCTTATCTTCACCATATTCAACAACAAAGCCATGGTGAGAGTCTAGAGTTCCTCCACCCACATCATTGAAGAATACTACAAAACAAATGATGGTAAGTAGCTTTTTTTGTCAAAACATACTGTAGATGAAATTTCCAGTAATAAGCTAAGTAATGAGTTTCAGTTATATATTACATTTGGAAATGGGACGTATATAACCCTCCATGAGCCTGTCAAGCATGGTATCCAGACCAAAATCATCAAGCACAGCACCGTATTTATTCATGGTGTTCGGTCTCATGATTCGAAAATTCGTCTCACCTACCCACTTCTCGAAATTCTCTATCTGCATGGTTAAACAGTAGAACATGAACAAAATAAAAAAGACAGCGAAACGAACAGAGAAAACCGAAAAAAAGCATCTCCATTACCTCAGCTAGCATCATCTCGCAAAAGCTAGGCTGGAGCATATCAAAGGTGAAAACACCAGGAGACGGTTCACATATTATGCTTCTGAAACTTTCCTCTGTGTTTTCATTTATCGCCTTTAGGAAAGCGGGAACGAAACATAGCGTTGGAACTAGCGTATACAACTCCTTGTGAAGTGGCTGCAGGAGAAAAACATTTCAAACACAGTGAAGTTCAAGAAACAATTCACACCAGATAGTTTTGTATTACCTGATAATTTTGTATTATCTTCTGTCTATAGTCCTTGTGCCTTTGAGCCTGTAAGGCAAAAAGACCCAATTTGTAAAATCTGAGGGATCATATTGACATTCAATTAAGAAAACAAATTACACATGCAATCTAAACCAGATCAAACTTTCTATAAGCATTTTTCTGCAGAGCAGCAAAAGTTTCAGGATTCCAAGATCATACAGCAGAAAAATTTAGAAGGTAAGTGAGAAATTGTACTAACTCTGGATCGCTCTCCATGAGGAAGGTGCCTGAGCATAATATCTGTCATGAATTTCACTTTATCTTCCCTTCTAGAGACGAGCATATTCGGAGGCAAGTACTTCTCCAAGCTAGAGTAAATCGAATTAGGGAAATCCAATTGCAGATCCTCGTAACTATCTGGCCGATGCTCGTTGTTAGGGTTTAGCCTCAATCTCTGAAAAGAGACCGTCGTAGATGCAGTTCTCATCGTCGTAGAAGCCACCGGATTAGAATTACCTCCAATTGCTCCGTTCGTCGTCTCCTCTCGCCGGTCACTTGACATTACTGTCAAATCAAGTGAGAAACTAGGGTTTCTTCTTCACACAACATTCCAACAACGAATAAACCCAGAATTTAATTAGAGAATCTAAATCATCTCTTTTTTTTTTTTTCTCCTCTCGATCTGGAGATTCTGATTTTTGGGTTCCCGTTGAAGTTAGGGTTTTCTTCAATGTTCCCTCGAAGATTAATTTTTTTTTTCTTCGTTTTTGTTAAATTACGCACCAAATTTCACATCACTGTAACTCTTTTCAGGCCCATGATGAAAAAGATTTTCAGGCCCAATCTTCAAGGCCCATAAGATAATTCGAACCGGTATATTTCGTTTAAACCGAAATTACCGGTATATTCCGGTTCAATTGTTTCGCTGGCTTCCTTCGTTACTTTCGCCTCTGTTTGGACATCCGACCATTTTCTTCTTTTTTCCGATCACCGGAATCGTACGAATTGTTGAGTCGGAGTAGGGATGTGGAAGGAGGAATCGTTGGATTTAGTTCTTGTACCGACGGGGCTCGCGGTGATGATCGCTTACCATGTCTGGCTTGGTTACGCGATACTTCACCGTCCCAAGCTTACTGTGATCTCTCTCAATGCTGAATCTCGACGACAATGGGTCTTTTCTATGATGACTGTACGTTTTCTCTCTTCTCCTTTTTTAAATCTTTCCTCTTTTGGTAATATTCGTTGGTGACGGCTCTCTCGAGATTTGGAGGGTCTAAAATTAGGGTTTATGTTGTTGGAATTGTGTAATTTCGAGCTGATATCTGAAGTTTCTTTCAATTTGGAATGGAATTTTTGAACTTTGAATGCCTCTCACCATTTTTCATGATTCTGAGGTTGTTTGAGGTTAGGCCATAATTTTGATCTTCCAAACATCATATAGCAAAATTGAGCAGGGTTTATGAGTAAAGATGATGAAATTAGGAGAAGTAAAGTGTTTTAGCTGTGTCAAGTGATGTTAGATTGTGATCTCCATTAGTAGAATCAAGATTTAAGTATACGGTGAGCTATATAATCCCTTGAAGCTCGATTATCTTTCAAGAACTCTTGATTTCTCTTGTTCATGGAGTATAACTTTTCTCCTTGGTCAGTATGTATATAGTGATTTGCCTAAGAGTCAAGATTCGGGTATCAGTATACGTTTCTCGTTGTTTATTTGCAGGACCCTCTGAAAAATGGTACCTTGGCGGTTCAGACAATCCGGAACAACATAATGGCATCAACCCTTTTAGCCACAACAGCAATCACTCTATGTTCCATCATCAGTGTCTTTGTAAGCAACTCATCGGCTTCAAAATCCACGAGTCTTGTATACGGGGACAAAAGCCCTCGCTTAGCATCAATCAAGAACTTCACAATCCTGATATGTTTCCTCATGGCCTTTCTCTGCAACGTCCAGTCAATCAGGTACTACGCTCACGTGAGTTTCCTAGTCACAGTGCCTGTCTCAAGGGGGAAGAAAGAACACTGCGAGTACGTGTCTAGAAACCTGAACAGAGCTAGCTACTTCTGGTCTCTCGGGTTACGCTCTTTCTACTTCTCATTCCCGCTCTTCTTATGGACCTTTGGTCCCATCCCGATGTTTGTGTGCTGTTGTATGATGTCCTCAATTCTATATTTCTTGGATACGACTACTAGTTTCACCAGGCAACTCCATAGCCAATCGTTCAGAGAAACCGCTGATTTCATGGACGGTGAAATCGAATCAGCGGTTCATGCTCTGTAGATTCTTCTCTGGTTTTTGTTGAGTCGCAAGAGTTATATATATTAGCGGAGTGTTTCTGAAAATGTGATGAACAACTTTGCATTTGCGTTTTCATGTTACACTAATCATTGTAACATGAAACGCAAACGCTTATGTAAACGCAAACAAATAATCGAGAGTAGCCTAGTGTGTAATCTTATGTAATCTCTTGGGGATTTGTTCTCAATGTATTTTTTCTGCTTCAATGAAAGTAACGGTTTGTTTTTTTCTCTTAACCGAACTTTCTAAACCAGAGTTCGGATATTTCGTGGTCTGTTTGGTTTGGTCACTGGTTCGGTTATTGGTTTCAGTTATTAGTAAATTATTAGTAACCTAGTTACATGGAAACTCTGTCCGAGGTGCGTTTCACGTTTCGGAAACCGAAACTCTTGAAAACTCCATGGAAACACGTTTCTTAGAAAAAGAATATTTGGAAACACGTTTCCTAAAAAAATTTAATTTGGAAACTCGAACGGATACTCGTTTCCTAAAAATCTTAATTTGGAAACACATTGAAAACATTCGATTCTTTATGGAAATACGCTGAAAACTTTTTTTTTCAATGTAATGATTAATTAGTTTTGAAAATTTTAAATATATTTAGAACTTCAATAGGTGAAAGTAAAAAAAAATGGTGAAAATTTGCCTTTGTTGGTGAAAAACAACAAATCATCATAATTTTTAATTTTGTTAAGCTATATAATATATTTATGTATATTATTAGTGTTAGTCAAATTCTTTTAAATTTTGTTTCGATATTGGTTTTTTATTAATCAATATATATATATATATATATATATATATTTATATGTGTATGCGTTTCCAAAACGTACCCGTTTTCTAATTTTTTCTAAAAATTCGTTTCCACATTTCCAAATGTTTCGTTTCCACGTACCCGTTTCCGTTTCCAGACAACATAGGTAGTAGTAACTCATTGTTACAATGAAAAAAAAAAACTCATTGCTTTGATGAATTACACCCTCTTACATTACAAACAGTGTCTATGAAAATTAAAGTTCTCTTGTTGTCAATGAAGACTGTGGAAGAAAAATTTCCGTTTGTACGTATTACAATTTATAGCAGAGAAAGAGACATTGTAACCACTTGCCTTGACTAAGAAAAATCCATGAATATTTATTCTTCTTCCACTTTCTGTTTTTGTATCCAATTTTAGAAATTTTAATCTAGTTTCGTCCATCCAGTTATATTGCCTCTATAATACTATGTCAAATCGATAAAAAAAGGAAATAAAAAATCATGTGTGTTTGTCGAATCCAGAGATTCATTATTACATGCATGGTTATATGTGTCATGTGTGACCATGCAAACTTTACATATTCCAGAATTATTGAACTTTAGCATAGAAGACCGGCCTGATAAAAACAAATCATGTTTGAAAGCGTCGTGGTGATTGTTGTTTTCCCATGTCATTGAAGCTCCTTGAAATCCCTGCCAAATCAATCACAGAAAGTATAACAAATTTTGGCTGTAAGAAATTTTACGCAAGCTAATGCATATAAATGTGTGCACTCTTTTGAATATTATAAGAAAATTATCAAAATTTATAAAACAAACTGAATATATTACTAAGCATTGCAAATGCTGTATGTTTTTTTTGATGCAATCAAATGCTATATATATAGCAATATGGGAAAACAACAATCAAATGCTATATGTTACAACATTGTTCTATGCATAACACCATGATAGATCCAAAACTAATCTTTAACTGCGCTGAAGTAGTGGCAAGAAAGTAATATATTCACTAAAATAAATCACATAAAGTATAATGTGACATACATGCACCCATGTAAGTGTTATGCATACATGATAGATGTGAATACATAGTATAGAGAGGAAGAAATAGAGGTGGTGACAGAAGTATAGAGAGCACAAAAGAGTAGAGATGCAGGCTTTTTCACTCTTTCTCTCTCTCTCGCTCTTTGTTGGATTTGTTTTTACATATTTTATCATCCACAATATATGCAGTGTGATGATAATATATATGTATGTACTAGCATTGCATGTCATCCTTAGTGCTCTCTATCTTCTGTCAACAACCAACATCACTCTCAAACCTATATGTGTGTGTATGCAACATCAAAAAGTATGTATGTGTATGAATTTGTGTAAGCATATATATATAGGGATTAGGGAATGTGTGAAGTGATAAAGGGGTAATGGAGAGTGGTATGTGTATATATAGGAGAAAGTTGAGAGATCTCTCTTCCACGGATTGTACAAAAAGGTTGACTCTTTCTACTTCAACATTCCCCTCCACACAAATTATATACACATAATTTTGTTTTCTTTTTAAAAACATCAATTCATGTATTTGCAAATATAAAACCATATGATAAAGTTATTCCCATTGTATATTTCAAAAATTATGAGATTGCCTTGAATGGAAACCTATTTCCGTTTTGCATCTACTATACTTTTTTTGACTTTGAAGTTTGGATATGGCTGGCAAAAACCCTACTCACCAACCAACCGTACGTCCTCAATGTGAGAAGTGGGTAGGGTAGCAATAATAATTTAACTTCTCCAACAAACCCTAGGACAAAATAATGGACCCTTTGGTGTCTTTCAATGGACAAAACCCAAAAATGGTAAATTTTGGGAAAGGTTATGGTAACTAGTATTGATATATCAATTATGTGTTTAACAGGTGTGACTTAGAGTCATAGATCTTTGTTGGTTGGGCATAATTCTCTCTGCCATATAATGGATTGAGGGTTATAATTTTAAGGGTCCAAATAGAGATCTTAAATGTGTTAACACAGTCCCAAAATAGATTAAATCCCCGGTAGTGGACCTACACGTGGACATGGTACATTATTTCAAATATATATTAGTTTAGTATCAAATATAGAATTTTATACACAAAGGTATAATATTTTTTCAACAATGTTCATGTTTGAGTTGGATTTCACCATTAGAAATATGGCTCATTAAGCTTAAAGTGTAATCAAACTGGATTATATCCGATATTGGGGCTAAGGCCCAAAATCGCGCTGACATTCATAGAAAGGCCAGCATTGCTGGGCCCGAGTGATTGATTCGTTGACTGCGGAGTTGAAGACCCTTTGACCAAGCAATTTAGCGGGGATGACCAACTCAGCGCCGCTCAACCGTTTATGAAAAGATCCCGATATTTTCGGAGGACGCATCAGAACGTGCCCGAGATTTCTGACGACGAGGAGGGATTCGTGGAGCTGAACCGGTCAACTTAAAAGAGTATAAATAACTAGCTTTAGAGCCGAAATGGCTAACTTTTTCTCCATGTTTTCACTGAATCACACTTTAGCTCATCACAGACTTGTTCAAGATAAAGTTCTTTGTATACTTGATCATATATCAATACAAATATATTTTCCGTTATCTTGGTCTTGATCTTGGTCAGATCTATAGACATTTCTTAGGACTAAAGTTTCTTTCCCGAATTCACATATATATTCTTAATGCGGAATCTAGCTTCCACGGTCCATTAAAGGTTTTAACAATGTTGTATTCAACTAATTAAATAATGTTGAGTTTTTTGAATGATTAGTTGTAGGCGGTTATATAATATATTTTTACGTAAAAATTTGCATTGTAAAAATAGTTTTGAAATGTTTTAGGCTAAACAAACAAAGTAAAACTAAAATGTTAAGAAATGACAGACCAACCCGCCAAATATGTAATATTAGAGGGACGGATTGGCCAAAACCCGTAAAATAGTCTAGACCGCGATGAGACATATTTAATGGGTAACTCGGCTTGATACAAGGCCCCTAGCAATATAAGCTTCAATAATGTATTCTTCTTTTTAAACTAGTAAGCTGCAAATCTTTGCTTCATATTAGTTCCTATAGTTTGACTCTAAATTTTGATAATACTCTTGATTGAGATGTAACCGCTAGTGACAAATAACGATTGAACTAATAACATTGGAAAACATCCGTTTAAGTAGTTGAGATGTAACCGCAATTGGCAAACTTAGCTAGCTTAGAATATGACAAGACTAGTTAAGGTGAAAAACACTTCAGTGTATGTGTTTCTATATCACCATAAAAGCCAATTAATGACAAACGAACGACCAGTTCGATACCGGTACATATAACTCGGTTTAGATAACTGGAATAATAGGCAAATGTAAAACCATTTTTTTAAATCAAAAATTGAAGAAATGGGAAAAGGACATATCACCAAAGTAGGGACTCGGACATTAAGAAGGGAACCAAATCGTCAGTGTTTGGGTGTTCATGGGTTTGTCTTTTGCTCTTGTAATTCACTTCTTTTGTGCTATCTTGAGTCATACTCTTTACTTCTTGGTGGTTAAAAATGTGCAACTCCATTCAAATATATGTCTAATCCAATAATGGAATGTGGGAGAAAATTTTGGAACTACAAGTTTAGTTTTCCTATTGGAGAAAGAGAAGAGGTCAAACAAGGAATCATAACAACTTGATTTAGAGGACTTGATGGACAGGGAATTAAATAAGTGGGGAAGAGTACTATATACTGATGAGATAATCATTAATTGATAATTTTTTGAAATGGGATTTTCATTGCAGAGTGGCACATGTGGTGATTAAGAGAGTGGAATTGAGAGAGATGCGTACCATTCTTCATTTAAAGCTGCTAACTTGTGTGCCCCATTTTCTTCATAACAAAACCATTTTTATGTCTTATTGTTATTGACTTATTGTGGAAGTGTAGATTAGTGTATGTAGAGTTGTAGACCAACGAGTTGAAATTGAAATTCAGATTCATGTACCTTTGAAAATTCTATCATTTACGACTCAAGATTCGTTGTACAGTATCTCTGAAAAGGTTTTTGTCTTTTTCCATACTTTTTCTTCTAGTATAGAACTTTATTTATACAAACAAAATATACTCCTCTTAAATTTACATTTTCCAAATCTTCTAAATCATCAAACTTATGATTTTATTTTTAAAATAGAAGTTTAATATTTACTTTAAAACAGTTCTGTTACTTTGCGATCCCATCAAGTCTCTAATAGTACTAACTTGAACGATTTTTTTAGCTATGAATACAGATTGAAATTTTTTTTGCTATGAAGAAAGATTTTTTAGCTATGTACATGGCTATAACTAGGTTCATATAGACTTAAGGCGAGTTTTAAAAAATTAAAACATTTTCATACGGAAATTTTTAAAAAATAAATAAGACAACATTTGAATATGATACAAGTATGGAATATGTAAGTAAAAAAACTTGAGACATTATTTCACACTTTGATCAATACATTAATTGGCACCAAAATTATACCACCACGATTTCAGAGTCTTTGCATTACAATAAGGACGCAATAAGGATGGATGTTGTTGGGTGGATTTCTACTTTAATTCACACTTTGTTCCATGTCTATTCCCATCAAAGTATAAAAGCCCATGAACTTGCATGATCAAAAATCCAATTATAATGGAACAACTCGTGTCTTCATATATAGGTCTCAACTTATTAGTTATGCGGGATTCATACCAAAATTAGGTGTGGGGAAATATATTTTCCCATAAGGCCATGCTAATAGTCATTTTAGCTATTCACATGCAAATGCAATAGAGTTATAAAATTATTACTCATTACCATATCTATATCTCCCTCTCTCTCGGTAGGGTTAATTGTTTAAAATGAGGCGACTGAATTTTGTCTCTGTTATGGTGTAAGTATTTTTACAGATGTCTATCATATATGCGGGATACAACTTTAGGATTCCGTAGAAAACACAGTATGGATTTCCTCGCAAACTCAACTTTGTGTTTCTCAGAAAATGATTGATAGAGATAAAGAAAAAAAGAGTAATTGGAATCAGTCTTTATACTCAATCACATCCCACATTATCTTTATATAATCCTTCAATATATATGTTGCTTGTGCTTTTTCAACGGACATGTACGTATGTTAGACATGTTTCCAAACCAACACATATGTAAAGACGATATGTGTCTTTCATTATAAGTTTATTATTTAATTATTTAGTCAAACACTATTAACTAAAATCAAATAAAACTCCAACAATACCCTATATTTTCTATTTAAACTCAATAATACTCCAAATTTGAATAGAAAACAAGTTTCAATAACTTTCTAAAAAACTAGAATCAATATGCATTGGAGAAGGTGTGTCTTGTGGAGTTGAACCTTGCTTAGTTATACAACTTATCGTATTCACTTTGTGGGTAATGAATTTTAGTTTTGAATTAACCACATTTTATATTGTAAATCAAGACCATTAGTAAACACATATCTCATCTTCACATTTCAAGTTTATACGGTTGTGTTCTTTTTGGTCCTGAAAATATCCCGTCTTTATGAGAGTTCTAGTAAATTTAGTCATCTCTTCTCAAAGATGTGACCTGACATCACTCCCGTTTTTACAAAAGCTATTAACATTTATTAAGAATAAATTATTCAACCTTTTAACGTCAACGAAAAACATACTTTAACTTCATATATATATAGGAATGAGAAATGTATGCTATTCTAGTTTGAGTCTTCCCTAACCCGTTTATCTATTTAACCTAGACCATGTGATATATCCAATCAATCTCCTCGTTTAGTACTTCGTGATTTATAGCTGGTGCCTTTTTTATTTTCTGATTTTTTAAATATTTATTATTTAATAGATCTATTTTATAGGATAAGAAAAAAATAATAAACCGTTGTATTTTAGAGGTTAGCGAAAATATTTAATCGTCATTTACGTTATTTTGGGTCTTAAAGCGATGACAAAAACCAAACAAAAAAAACCCCCAAAGTATCATAACTGTTTCAAAAGAAAAACAAAACAAAACAAAAACTTCAATTTCTTATAAACAATTTTTTTCTCATCTTTCATCGTTTCAAAAGGTTACATAGTTTCGTTTGTAGAACCCGTAATAGAATAGATTATTCAGTGTTTAATCTTCCATCTGCGATTGATTGATCTCGCATTTCTCCAGGTACCCTTTTTTATTCCATCTCTCTGTGTAATCGTTTATGATTGATGGATCTATGATTTTTGTTAATTCATTTCTCCTCGATTAATTTATAGAATGCAACTTTTTTGGGAGGGGATAAATAGTTTATTCGTTGAGTTGATTTATGATATGGAACAAAAGAAGAAGAAAAAACCCTAATTTTTTTATTGGAGAAAATTTGCATAACACTAATGGTCAATCGTTTGTTAATTCTTGAAAAAAAGAAAAGAAGATAGATTATCACTACAAGAAAACATGGTGAATTCCGACGGCCAATACCGTCGGAATACCGTCGGAAAAGGGTCATTTTCGACCGCATTCCGACGGGACTTATCCGTCGGTTCTGTCTCGTCGGAAAACCATTTCCGTCGGAAATTCGTCGATTATTTGCGACGGTTATCCGACGTTTTAACGTCGGAATAAAAAAGGAGACGGAATTCCGACGGTACCGGAGTTCCGGCGATCATCGACGGCATTCCGACGGTACCGGAGTTCCGGCGATTATCGACGGAATTCCGACGGTACCGGAGTTCCGGCAAGAACCGACGGAATTCCGACGGTACCGGAATTCCGGCAAGAACCGACGGAATTCCGACGGTACCGGAATTCCGGCGATCAGCGACGGAATTCCGACAGAACCTTATTTTTTGGAAATTTTTTTTTAATTAAAAATAAATAAATTTAAATTATATTAAATATAATAAAACTTTTAAAATGTATTAAAAATTAAAAAAGACAGTTAAAATTATTTTAAAAGTATTTTAAAGTTTTACAAAAAATTTAAAAACTCTAAATCCGGCTATTCCGGCCTACGGGCGTTCAGGATGTCTCTCAGCTGCTATTCCATGGCGGCAAATCGTGCCTCCGCTTCCGCCTTATCCTTCTCTCTCGCAGCCTCGGCCTCTTCCTTATCCTTCTTTCTCGCTTCCTCCACTGCCCTAAGCCCTTCTCTCAGTTCTCGGTTTTCGGCCTCCAATCTGCTACCACCGCCTTGTCGCACAGACGAAACCGATGAGCAACTAGCCTCAGGAAGGTCGAATACACGGCCTCTGGTCTTGGGAGTCGCCTACGATAAAAAAGAAATAAAAAGTTAGTTGTATAAAGATTAATTTAAAATGTGTTTAAAACTGACACGGTTACTAACCTGATAGGTGAACTCGTTGATCATCTCGTATGGAACTTCGGTGGGCGCCTGAGTTCCTTCGTCCATCGGTTGCGATTGGAGGTACTCCTCCTGCCGCCTCTCCACGGTTTCCACGATTTCACGAGCAATGGGATCTTGGATTTCACCGGTCTTCTTGTTGGTGTGGGTTACTTTGAGCAAATCAAGGTTCGAAGGAAAAACACCGGTTTCCTTAAACTGTTAACATATAAAATTGTGTTAGCAAATTATTAAAAAATATGAATTATTTAAATATTTACCATTTTGTCTGCTTTCGACGCCTTGCTTGTTGCACCGAGGTTATGGGTCGCTGGTCCCTTCCCCTTCCGGTTGCTGTTGCGGTTAGTTGAGTTTCTCTCAGAGATCTCCTTAGTTGCCTCCTTTTCCCAATGTGCAACTAGTTCTTCCCAACACGCATTTTTATATTTCATAACCCGAGGCCGCTTCCCGGTCTTGAACCACGCTTCTTTCCACTCGTTCATCTTCCACGAGTACTTCCTCCCCGCCTTTTCGTCGAATCCCTTTCGGACCAACGTAGTGAGCTGTGGATTCCACGTGAAGGTTTGCTGCAAAACACACCACAAAAATTTGCATTAGTAATTATAATTTGACTAATATACGCCATATATTTTAAACTTATAAATTAAATTACATACCGCAAATTGTCGGAACCAAGTGTCCCGCTCCTCCAATGGCATATCGTTGTATGTGGGATACGGTTTATCTAACATGGTATTCATCATGTCGTTGATAGAACCAGTAATCCCGTTTTGCGAGTATTGAAACCTATTAAAATATTTGGTTAAATATTTTACTAAAATAATTTAATCCAATACATATTTAAATAAGACTTACCAGGTCGTGTTAGGTGGCGTGTCCGGATATAGACGAGTCAACCTATCACGTCCAGGTTGCGCCACAAACTGCTCGATGGTCAAGGATGTGGGTTGTGAATTCGTTGTAGGCGGGGGCTGAGACATGTGTGGGGCCTGTAGGTCAGGACTATTGTAGGGGATATGCGTATCACTCGCAGTCCGATCTCCCCCACTGGAAGACGCCCCTACTCTAGACTGATGAAATAGTGGATAGTCCCTACGGTTTCCAAAATTCTAAGAGTTTGAAATTTCGGGATTTTTGAAATTTAGAATTTATAATAATTAGGGATTTTTCGATTTTGCGATTTAGTTACTTGGAAATTTCGGATTTAGGGATATAAGGATTTAGTGTTTTGAAGGGTTTTTTGAAATATAGTGATTAAAGGAATTTAGTTTTATGACATTTTGTTATTTAAAAAACTTAGGCATTCATGGGATTTTAAGATTTTTGTAATAAATGAATTTATTGAATTTGGGATTATGTGGTTTTGGGATTAATGGACTTAGGGATTTAGGGAAATAGGAATTTTAAATTATTCTATATATGATATTTGGAAATTTAAATTTGAACATTTAAAGCATACATTATATTTTTAAATTTGAGAGAATTTGTAAATTGTAATAAATCCCCAAAAGGTAATAAATTTGCAAAATAATTAAGTTTTTTTATAATAAAATAATATTATTATTGAATATTTGGCTAAATTTGTTATAACATTTTTTTAAAATGTTTCACAATTTCATTTAAATTTCTATAATAATTGTTTTAATTCCGGAAAACAAAACATATATAATTCTCTTACTTTATAAATTTATAAAATTACAATTATTAAAATTTATAAATCCATAATTCTCTAAATCTCTAATTTACTATATTTACTAAATTCTAATATCCCTAAAAATCCATATTTAATTTTTTCAAATCCATAACTTCTAAATTTTTAATTTTTCTACATTTCTTATATTCAATTTCCCCTAAAATCCACAAATTCACAAGAACACAATTTACAAATCCACAAATTTTACAAACTTACATTGATTTTGGAATTGGGACCGGATTTGGACGGAGTGGACGGTGGGACGGCGAATCCGGCGAGTTTCAGGCGGTTCCGGTGACTGAACGGCGTCCCCGACGGTGGAGAAAACAATTCCGGCGGTGGAGAGGAAGATTCCGGCGGTGGAGATGCGAAATCCGGCGGTGGCGAGGAAGAATCGGACGATTCCGGCCTAAGGAATACGATTTCCGACGATAAATCGGGGAATCCGGCGATAGAAATTTTTTTGGATTTGTGTAAGTGTCGGGGAAGAGAAAGAGTTCTGGGATTATATTCCCGATATCCCGACGGTCTTCCGACGGTACTTCCGACGGTTTCCCGCTTTGACGATGAACACGAGGATGAATGGCGGCAAGTGAAAATAGGGTTTCCGTCGGAATTCCGTCTGAAATTGAGACGGAATCCCAACGGTTGTTTATTTTTTTAAAAAAAAATTTTCTTTCCTCTGATCATTAATTATAAAAAATTAAGGAATCGTCGGAATTCCATCTCAATTTCAGACGGAAATCCTGACGGTTCTTTAATTTTTTAAAAAATTATTAAATTTTAAATATTTTTTCCCAACATTAATTGTTTAAAAGAAATTTTATAAGTTCGAGATTTCTTAAAGTATGGGTTCTGTGTTTTTACGCCTTACTTTATAAATTTTATCGTGGAATTTTTACAATGTTTTTAGAAAATTTAAAATTATATTACATTATACTTAATTAAAACTTGTGCCGTGGATGTATTTTACTACTACGGAAATAGTAAAAACAACATAAAGCTTTTATCATAAAATTATAGAACATAAAAACAACATATGGATTTGAAAATAAAAACAACATAAAGGCCATTATTGAACATAAAAACAACAGAAATTAAAGCTTTTATCATTTCATTATTCTTAATCATGGACGAGTTGGATGTTTAGTCTTCATCGGAGTCTGGAACTATTTCTTATTCATGCGCAGTAGTTCCTTCATCTTCCTCCTCGGTGGTAGAAACTTCCATTGGTTGGTATTTAGCAAGCATCGAATTAACACCGATTATCTATTTGAAAATTGAATTTGGTTAAGCATTCCCATTAATATTTAAAAACGTATGGTGTATCTACCTTAACAATGTTTCGCTCTGTGATGTTCAGGTACTTTGAGTTCCTGTTAAAACGGCAAACGGTAACATTTCTTAGGATGACCACCGCACCTACACCAGTGGCGAGTCGGTACTCGTCCTTGTTGAAGATGTTATGGTGCATGGTTCCCTCGATTTTTCCTGAAAGATCTTTTAAGGTTACTAGCAGATACCCCTCGTCATTGGGGGTCAAACTAGAGAGCATAGCCACAATCTAATAATCAAATAGAATATACTTGTCAGATAACTGTATGTGTAAATGTTAATAAAATAGGTCGAAAAAGTAAACCTTTTTGACTTTCACAAATTGTAAATGCGGGGATTGAATTTCTGCAATCTGGGTCCAGAATGGTGTGCTCCTATTGTTATAGGAACCTACATGTATGAATGATAGATGTAGTATTTTTCAGCTATAATCATTATTGTACCAGTAAAATTACGGGTAATTATATATATATATAGTAGTAGATATAATATATATATATATATATATATACCTTCACACATTATGTAATCCATAGTAGAAGTCCACCGAGGACTACGGAAATCATGGTCGGCCTGTGTTGGCTCATTCAAGACCTCACGAATAAAATCTTGTGTTGGGCGTGTCTGAGAACTTTCACCTCGCAGCACCTTTGAATCATGAGACCTTTTGCGAAACATTCTTCGCCGTACGACTTGGCCAGGTCCCGGCATTACGGGCGTTTGGTTCTGGGATTGTTGAGTTGGATGGAGTGAAATTGTCGGTTCACCATCAGTAACATTTAAGTTATCGTAAGGAGGGCTGGAAAGAACAAGAGTTGTGTTTGGAGGGTTGTGACCGGGGCCTCGGTTTTGCATATAGTAATTCCATAGATCTCTGTTTGCCATAACGCAATTGAATATTTTTGTGTTATGATATTCTGTTGAAATTTTTTATGGAGGAATGAGAAAATGTGCAACTTATGTAGAACGGATAACCGACGGCAATCCGTCAGAAATCCGTCAACCCAGTCCGACATAAAACCCCACCAATCCCTTCGGCCACTGCAGACGAATCTTAATAATCACCAAAACTTTGCCGACATCGAAAACCGTCGGCAATCCGTCATAAATCCGTCAACTCAGTCCGACATAAAACCCCACCAATCCCTTCGGCCACTGCAGACGAATCTTAATAATCACCAAAAATTTGCCGACATCGAAAACCGTCGGCAATCCGTCATAAATCCGTCAACCCAGTCCGACATAAAACCCCACCAATCCCTTCGGCCACTGCAGACGATTGAATAACCACTCAAACTTTGCCGACATCGACAACCGTCGGCAATCCGTCAGAACTTCGGTAATACGGACGGAATACCGACGGTATATACATATAAATTCTACTATTAATACACCTGATGGAGTGTATATCTTCTACACCTCTCAATAACACAAAAAATGTCTTCGTCCTCTCCTAATGAAGACGCAGAAACAACACCCGAGCTTGATATTTTTTGGATTTCCAAAAATCCCAAAATTCTCGTGGGAAACCCAAACTCATTGCAATGAATCGTTTAAAGAGATGCCCACTTACTCGTGGGAATTTGATACGTGCTCACCAATCCATAAAGAAGATTCCACCTCAACAATAGTGCCTGACAGCCAGTGCTCGCCAAACATCCACCACATTCCAAATTTGTCGTGGGAATTGGCATCTCAGTGCGACAAATACACTAAAGATATAGACACACAATTGTGCGACGGAGTTTTAGATTCACCACCAAAGAAAAAAAGGGAAAGGAAATAACTTACGGTGGAAGTCCTTCAAATGAATGTAAGGATCAGTACTATGATTTGATATGCGCCCAAAGCCCAGAAAATCCACCGCCAGTCTTATATATTGATGAAGATGCAATCCAAAAATTGTGCGACGGAGTTTTAGATTCTCCACCAAAGAAAAAAAAAGGAAAAAAAATCACTAAATGGTTCTAACCAATGGTAAGTTTGGAGTGGATACAGACATCTGGTATTGATTCCTTAATATTAATTGGCTATTATGTACTTGTAAGATAACCGTTGTGTGTTTATCTTATGGAAGTATTTACTCTACTTGTGTATGATATTAAGTTGTTTTTTGTGTTATGTCTAATTAAATGTAATGTTTTATTGGAGTTGCATAATCAAAATATATCGTTAATTAGTAACCGGAACTGGTTACATACTAGTAAATGTCAATGATATACGAGATTCGTCTGCAGATTAAAACTATATCAAACCCGAGTTCGAATCCGTGATGGTCAGCAATTTAATTGTTTTCTTATTTGTCTGTCGTACTACTCAGATTGTCTTGCACAATCGGATTTGTTAATGGAGAAAGCCAAAATATTGTAAATTATTGCTCCTAAATCATACATTTATTCACATATTATTAATCTGAATCTCCTGATCCATAATCACTAGGGATGGAGTCTGAATCGTCGTCAAATTCTTCACGTGTTTCCTCTTCGTCCGAATGCACTAGATCATCCCCGATATGTGTGACATCAACGACAAGGTCAATGTGATCCATCTCATGAACATGTGACATTTGTATACTTCTCGATGGTTGTAGAGCATCTTGTTCTGGAACTCCATATATTTTTCCTCTCGGGTTAACATGAGTTACTGTGATCCAAGGATTTGTACGGTAGGCAAGTCGAGGATATGGAATGTAGCAAACCTATGAATAATTAGTGGATATTGTTAATATACATGGACAAGACACCTTAACTATGAGTACGTAGGTAAACATATTAGTGTATTGATACCTGGTCTGCTTAAGACGCAAGGATAAATGGATCGTAATACGGTAGTTTCCGGCTTGAATTTAACAAAATAACACCAAGAGGGTCAACTCGAACCCCTCGACCATCGGTTGGGTCATACCAATCGCACATAAACACAATGCACCTCAAGTTCAACATTCCTGGATAGTGGATTTGCAAGATTTCTTTTAAAATCCCATAGTACATGGTATCACCGGATTGCGCCGAAATACCATAGTCCAAAGTTGACCTTTGACGTCCTTCCTCACGGATACTGAACGAATATCCCCTAGTGCAAAACTTGGGATATGAAGTCGCGGTGCTGCGTAAACCATGAACAAACTCCACTAACCACGTCGGGATTGATCGACCACTTGCTAAACTTTCGGAAACCTACAAATGATATAAGTAAGATATAAGTAACATATGAACGTGAAAACATGGAAAAGTAAGAGTAAGTAATTATATTAAACTTACATAACATTTCAACCACCCCTCAAATTCTTCATCTTTTAAGACAGCAAGTTCGGCAGCTGTCTTATCAAAATGGTAATCACGTGCGAGAGACATGTAGATCCTGTAACATAACAGTCGTTAGTAGATGAAGGCAAATAATTCGATAAATTTATTATCATAACTGATATACCTTTCGTACTCCAAAATTTCGTCACAATTTCTGAGGATATAAGTATGCAAATGTGTGACCTCTTGTGATGATAGTCTGCGTTTCTTTCCTTTTCCACTTGCTCGACCATCTTGGGCAAACAACTCGGGTACAACCACGTCATACGTTGCTTTCTCACCTCTATCATCATGTCGCGCCGGACGTCTCGCCTTAGTCGGAACTCCCGATGGAAAGTAATATTCGGCCAAGTGTGAGACTTCCTCGTTTAGGCTTTGTGCGACAATAGATCCCTCCACCTTGCTCAAATTTTTAACTTTTTTCTTCAGGTGGAACATGTAACGTTCGAACGGATACATCCATCGGTATTGAACAGGGCCGCCTAATGCTGCTTCTCGGGGGAGGTGAATAGTAAGGTGTTCCATAACGTCAAAAAAAGACGGTGGAAATACCTTCTCCAGATTACAAAGGAGAACCGGGATATTGGCCTCCAAGTTACGTATCCCGTGGACGGTAAGCGTTCTTGAACATAAATCGCGGAAGAATGCACCAACTCCTATAAACGAAAATTAAACAAGTTACTACATATATAGTAAAATTATGGTAGTAAGAAACAAAGGGGAGTAAGAAATATACCTCCAATTGCTTGGTGGATTGGTTCTGGAAGGAGATATGCAAATGCAAATGGAAGAAGACGCTGCATCACGACATGACAATCATGACTCTTCATTCCTATAAACTTCTCTTCCGTCGAATCCACGCAATTACGTAGATTAGATGCGTAGCCGTCTGGAAATTTTACAAATTTTGAGAACCATTCAAAAAATACTGCTTTCTGCCTAGCGTCTAACCGGTACGCAGGCATCGGCAATCTACCATTAGGCAAAACATGAAGAGATGGCCTCGAACAAATCAATGGCAAGTCGAATCTAGACTTCCAGTTGTCTTTGGTCTTTCCTGGGACGTTTAATAAGGTGTTCATGATGTTGTCAAAGAAATTCTTTTCAACATGCATGACATCTAGATTATGCCGCAGTAGATGGTCTTTCCAGTAAGGCAAATCCCAGAAAATACTTTTCTTGTGCCAATTGTGATATTCCCCACAACCGTCGACGGGGTGATGGCCATTACCCCCACATTCAGGAGTCCGCTCTGCACCAAAATCTCGCAACTGTTCCAATATGCTTCGACCATCCATCTCAGGAGGTGGACCATGTAACACTTTTAAATTCTTCCTGAAATGTCTTTTAGACCGACGATATGGATGATTTGCCGGTAAAAAACACCTATGGCAATCGAACCACGAAGTCTTCATTTCGTGCTTCAATTGGAATGCTGTAGTATTGTCTTGGCAATAAGGACATGCCAATCTTCCATGCGTGGTCCATCCAGATAACATACCGTATGCGGGAAAATCGCTTATGGTCCACATAAGAACCGCACGCATGTAGAAATTCTGCTGGACTGAAACGTCATATGCCTCAACACCATGCTCCCACAACATCTGCAACTCACAGATCAATGGTTGGAGGAATATATCGAGCGACCGTCTTGGATGATCTGGCCCGGGAACTAGAATTGAGAGAAACAAGAACTCTCGTCGCATGCACATAGATGGAGGCAAATTGTAAGGTGTTACGATGACCGGCCACAATGAATATTTTCTTCCATGCTTGCCAAACGGGTTGAAAGCATCAGTGGATAAGCCTATGTATACATTCCGTCGTTCAAATGCAAAAGCTGGATATACGGATTGGAAGTGTTTCCACGCTTCCGCATCAGAAGGATGCGTGATATCTCCATCTTGATTATGCTCTGCATGTCATCTCATAGCCTTAGCTGTGCGGTTTGATTCGTACAGCCTCTTCAACCTCTCCGTTAAGGGTAAATACCACATCCGTTTGAATGGAATCTTCACCCTGCCGCTTGTGTCCTGGAACCGGGGTTTGTGGCAAAATTTACATTTGTTTCGGTTCTCGTCTTCTCTCCAGTATATCATACAGTTGTCGATGCACACATCTATAACCTGGTAGGGCAAACCAAGACCGGCGACAAGTTTTTGGACCTCGTAGTATGATCCTGGGGCCAGGTTATCTTCTGGCAAAACATCTTTCACGAACTCGGCGAATGCATCAACACATTCTTCGGATAAATTATAATCAGTCTTCAGGTTCATTATCCTAGTGGCAGAAGACAGCGGTGAATGACCATCCCTACAACCGCTGTATAGAGGTTGCTTTGCTGCGTCTAACATATTGAAAAACCTCCGAGATTCTAAATTAGGCTCTTCAACCCTATCACCCTCATACCCACCCGACTGCAAATCCTCTCTAAAATTATCTCCAACCATCGCCACCGTACTTACCCCAACATCTACTCCCGCTGTAGGTTCCCATACGGTATCCGTTTCCCCTACTGTATCTGGAAAAAGGTGCATTGCTACTAGTACTACCATATTCATAATTGGTTTCTCCATGTAAATACCAAACCTTATATCCCGGCCTAAAACCATATCTATATAAGTGAGACCAAACATTATGAATGGCGACACTAA
This sequence comes from Draba incana, assembly GCA_963576765.1. Classification (NCBI taxonomy): domain Eukaryota; kingdom Viridiplantae; phylum Streptophyta; class Magnoliopsida; order Brassicales; family Brassicaceae; genus Draba; species Draba incana. The sequence continues at coordinate 14,562,236 of OY755213.1, read as the reverse complement.
TTCTATTACAACAATTGGAACAAGGACATTTGATATCCTGACTTTTTTTGGCTGCTTCTAGATTACTGGGTAAATTCATGAACTCGCATATTCCTTGAGCGTATTCGTTCCTTAATAAGTCTGAGCCCACATCCGTCATTGGCTCGTCCATCCATGCCCGAAAATATGAACTCATCTTTGGAATTTCGTTTGTTTAAAGAAATTATGATACGATGGAATGACGAATTCGGCTACCTTATATAAAACATATTCCCGTCGGAATTCCGTCGGAAATCCGTCAATACCCCAACATCTCACCCCGCAATTTCCCATCGGCCACCGGAGACGATTTGGCAACCACACAATCTTTGCCGACATCGATCACCGTAGGAATTCCGTCAGTACTTCCGACGGCATCTGGCCGTCGGGAAACAGTTCTTACACGGCGACCACTGAAAACTTTGCCGACATCGGAAAATCCGATTTCCGTCGGTAATCCGCCGGAATACCGTCGGAATATAACGACGGCGTATAACCGTCGGTATTCCATCGGGTTTTACCGACGGTATTCCAACGGAATACGGACGGAGTGGGTTACCGTCGGAATGCCCTCGGGTAAATATGACGGATTGCCGACGGGATCGTTTTGGTCGGCCAACCGTCGGAAAACCGTCGGTTTTAGACGACGGAGTTCCGACGGAAAATAATGTTCCGTCGGAAAAGACGCTGTTTTCTTGTAGTGTATGTTTATGTTGATTTTCTAAAGAAACTGTTGTTTTAGGTTAATTTAATGGTATCTTAGAAATGGCTAAGATAACGCTTGGAGTTCACACGGTGAAGAGCCATGGCTGGACCGTGGCTCGAGGGCATCTTCGTGACTGGCTTGTACTCGTCATCCTCGGTCTCATCGACATTGTCCTCAATATTCTCGAACCTTTTCATCGCTACATCGGACCAGACATGTTGACAGATTTAACTTTTCCATTCTATGAAGACACCATCCCTATGTGGGCTGTCCCGGTAAGTAAACTTGTTTCCTAAGAAAACCTATAACCTCTATGGTGCCTTCCATTACAAGAAACCATTGCCATTGCTGTTGATTGATGATTATATATGATTTGTTTGTGTGTAGATTATTTGTATATTGGTTCCCATTTGCATCTTCACAGTATACTATTACTTTCGGAGAGATGTATATGATCTTCATCACGCCATTCTCGGTGAGTTAATTTCTATTACTGATCATCCTCATATCATTTACTTTAAACCAAAATCCAAACTAATACATATATTGTTGGTCAATGTCATTAAAGAATATGTGTATTTCACGTATAGGACTTGCATTCTCATGTCTTGTGACCGGAGTTATCACTGATTGCATAAAAAATGCGGTCGGTAGGCCACGACCAAACTTCTTTTACCGATGTTTTCCCGATGGTAAAGCGGTATGAACATCTCCATCAATCCATTTTTCTTACATATTAAACAAACCGAGGATTAATCACCCGCTTTTAATTAGTTTATCACAGGAGAGATTTTACTTACTTTGTGCAAATTTGAAAGAAATGCAGAAATTTGACCCGGATACTAAGGATGTTGTGTGCCATGGAATTAAAAAGATAATCAAAGAAGGTTACAAAAGTTTTCCTAGTGGTCACACATCATGCAAGTATTCTAAAAACATCATAGTTACGATATGAATTTGATTCTGATTCAACTAAACCGATAAATTACGGTATTTCTATGCAGGGTCATTTGCCGGTTTAACATTCCTTGCGTGGTACATATCGGGGAAAATTAAAGTCTTTGACAGAAATGGACACGTGGCGAAGTTATGCCTCGTGTTCGTACCGATACTCATGGCAATTCTCATCGGAATATCACGAGTGGACGACTATTGGCACCATTGGACTGATGTTTTCGCCGGAGCTATCATCGGATTACTCGTCGCTTCCTTCTCTTACCTCCACTTTTTTCCTTACCCATACGACGAGAACGGTAAACAAAAGTTTTACTATTTTTACCATTGTTTTTGTTCCTGAAATTAGACGATTAGTTAATGGTTAATTATAACTTTTTACAGGATGGGCACCACATGCGTATTTTAGAATGTTGGCGGAGAGAAGTGGTGGAGCCACAACGATGACTCGGAGCGGTTCACGAGGGATGTTGGACAACGACATCGAGCATGGCTCGACCACTCCGCCTCATGATCACCACCGGGAAAGCACTGATTCTGAATTTTGGAAACTTTTGGATAATGTTAAAAAAAAAAAAATTCTGTGTAAGTTGTAATTATATGACTAATTTTCACCTACTAACAGGTCTTGAATTAAAATGTATATTTGTCATTTGGTTTATGTCGGATACAGTATATATTAATATGTTTTAAGTTTAGTTAGTTGAATACTTGAATCAGTTGATCTCATATGTAAGTTAAGGAGATAGAGTAGACCAGATATAATTGTTCTTAACCGGTTGATATTTGTTTACTCTGGTTTAGATTGGCTTACTTCCGTTCCCTAATCTCCTCCCTTGGGTTCCGGTTTCAACTTGCACACGCATTAGATCCGTATTAATCAAGCAAAGTGACTCGTGGTTCCAATTTTTGTACTCTTAAGCCAATTTGTATTTGATTTTTTTGTCAAGAAATATCAGTTTTAATATGTCTATAGTACAACTATGAGCTCTCCAATTTTTGAAAAAAGTAATCATAATTAAAAGAAACTAAAAATCTTATGAAGATTGAAGAGTCATAATGTTCATGATTGTGGCAACTAGCAATGGTATCTCTAATTTCAAGTTTCAACAGTGAGGGCCGTCTCAAACTTTATAGAGGTCTTGTTCATATATCAAAACTAGGCACAAAATATTATTAGTTTTTAAACATTAATTATAAAAACAATTACCTATAACTTATTGTAATGGTTTATAATCATAAAATTTTTATTTTTTATTTTTTTATAACAAATAAAAATTTATTATTCAAATTTTTTCATTCATACAATTACAACTGAAAAATTATATTTAAACAAAGTCATTTTTCTTATCGATCAAAGAAGAATCCTTTCGAGTCCTTTTTAGTTTGAGTTTGTAACTTGAAAAATAAATTTACTTCGAAATATAATAAAAAAAAATGTTTTGTATATTAGATATCATACACAACATATCATTAAGTAAATAAATAAAAACATGAAAGTACTTTAAGTTGATCTAATTAATAAAAATATCTAAATGTAGTCAAGTAAAAAACTTTTACCTAATTAATATTCAAAAGCCCTTTTTCATTAATATTAACAATTGATAATAATTCCTACATCATTTTTCTGTGCTAATTATATATATCAAAGGTAAGTAATCCTTAATTTAGTTCTTTTTTATTTGGTTGTCTAAATAAAATTAATTTTTTAAAAAAATCTTTAATGGTTAACAAACTCAAATCTTTTTAATAACATATACTTACATATACAATATTTTTTTTGGCCCTACTAAATTATAGGCCTTGTTCAACCGCACTAATTGTATACGTAAATAGACGCGCCTGTCAACAGTTCCGTCAATTTTTGAGGGGAAGAAAAACTTTGGGAACCAAACCGTGAAACGTCTGGTTGAAGTAAACCGAACACGGTTCTCGAAAATTATTCACATGGGTTTGGTTTAATTTCCCATAAGGTCTATATTCATCCGCCTTCTTCGGGGTCCACTTCATCTGTTCTTTTATCCACAGATGAAGTGAAATGGATTTAAAATACAACCTTTTGTTTTGGTTTTAAATCCATTTTTCTGAATGCTTGAAACACTAATTATTGTTACTCCCTTTTTGCAACTTAACAAAAACGGAAAATAACTAAGAAATTTAATATGTTTACTTCATCGTAACATTTCTTATTATCATATTGAAAACCTATTATTTTCCTTGGATATGTCGGCACACTATCAATAAATGGTGTTTTTCAGTTAAATATGGAAACTTTATTTATTAAATCCAATTGCCGACAAAAATTTAGATTTGTATTACTAAAACAAATGAAATCAATCTTAAAATCTCAGAAAACTTTAATTTAGATTCGAGTAAACAGCTTTAGAAGTACTTTTTGTTGTCACTATGTTAATATCAAACTATAGCACAAATGTAAATACAATTAGTTTACGGTTTAGTTGTATAGAATGCCGGTTTAGCTTATTTTAGCTTAGTGATTGTATATATACTTTCGTTCAAATTCGTTCAAATTTCATGTTATAGATTGAAAAACATCTTTATAGATATGACAAATATGAAGCTTCCTCCTGGATATGCTGAGTTTAAGGGGGAGACTGTTTCACCTAATGCAGTTTGTAGATTGAAGAAGTCTATTTATGGCTTGAAGCAGGCTAGTAGACAATGGTTTCTCAAGCTTTCTTATACTTTGGATTTGCTTGGTTTTGAAAGGTGTTCTGGTGACCATACGATGTTTGTGAAGCAGTTTGATGGAAAGTTTTTGGTTATGCTTGTGTATGTTGATGACAAAGTAATAGCTAGTACATATGATGATGTTGTGAAAGATCTAGTTGCTCAATTGAGTGCTCATTTTAAGCTCAGACATCTTGGTGCTCCAAAGTTCTTTCTTGGTCTAGAAATTGCGAGATCTCAAGCAGGTGTTTATGTCAACCAGAGGAAGTATACTATTGATCTATTAGCTAGTAGTGGTTTTACAGGGTGTAAACCTTCATCTATTCCCATGGAACCAAATCATAAGCTATCTAAGTCTGATGGATAACTCTTAGAAGATCCTAAACAATACATGAGATTACTTGGGAAGTTGCAATACTTCGTAGTTACTAGACCTGATATTGCATTTGCTGTATCTAAACTTGCTCAATATTCTTCTGCACCCAGATATTCTCATCTACAAGCTGTTTACAAAGTCCTGCGCTATCTCAAGGGTACAGTTGGTTTAGGTCTCTTTTATCCTGTTGATCAGAAGTTTGACTTGAGAGGTTATTGTGATTCAGATTGGGGAGCATGTCCAGATAGTAGAGAATCTGTGACTGGTTATGCAATGTGACAACACTGCTGCTCTTCACATTGCTAGCAATCAAGTATTTCATGAGCGTACAAAACACATAGAGAATGATTGTCATAAGGTAAGAGAAATGATTGTCAAAGGTTTCTTGAAGACTATGTATGTGCATACTACAGATCAGCTTGCAGATGTCTTCATAAAGGCTCTCTTTCCTGCTCATTTCAAAGCAAATATATCCAAGTTGGGGTTGCTTAACATCTTTGCACCTTCAACTTGAGGGGGAGTATCAAAGTATAGCACAAATGTAAATACAATTAGTTTCCGAATTAGTTGTATAGAATGCCGGTTTAGCTTATTTTAGCTTAGTGATTGTATATATACTTTCTCTGTACATTTAATCCCTTAAACGGAAATAATAGAAAAGCTTTCAACAACTTTCTCTCATAGTTAATAAAATATGAAACTGGTACAAAAGTTATACATGAATACAGACCTTGAAATAAATCATACGTGAAACTGTCCAGCCCATTATGCAGAGTATCTAACGTTTCATTTTTTTGTCAAATGATATCTTTAGTTATCTATTCTTTGTTTTTAATATAATAAAATAAAAGATTACTAGATACTCAAATTTTTATCGGGAAAATGATTAAAAAAACCCTGACCTTTTTGGCGGGAGCCAAAATAACCCCCAGCTCATTACTAAACCAATTTAACCTTGATCTTTTGTTGACTTTTTGATTTTAATCCTAAACTTAGGTTGACTAAACAAAATTAGCCTCGTCGTTAAGTAGCCTAACGGAACAATTAGACAGAGTTTAATCTCTGTTATGGTTTCTCGTTTAACACTAAACGACCCGTGTTGATTTGTTCTTTGAAAACAAAATCCCCAAATCGAATTTAGGGTTCTTCAAACCCAAAAATCCCCAAATCAATTTCTTCACCTCTGCTCACGAAAATCTTTTCAATTTCTGAAATCTGCAATGAGTTCGAGCTCTGAAAAAACGCAGAAATCTGCAATGTGTGTTTACAAGGTATACGCGGAATGCCTTTGAAGTGTGTTTGTGGACGAGATGTCACAATTTACACTTCAAAAATGCAAGAAAATCCGGGTAGACCTTTCTTCCGTTGCCCGACGAAAAGAGATGTAAGAAATCGATTGAATTATGAATTTGTTGTTTACATTGTACACATTTGTTTTGGTGTTTTGATTGAAAATTTTTTTGGTGTTTTGAATGAAAATCGGGGTTAATTGGGGGTTTTTATTGAAAATAAATTTGTTTTTTGCATAGGACCATTTGTTCAAATGGGTAGAAGAAGCCGTATATGAAGAAGTTGAGGATAATTTACCAAAACTTGGTATACTCGAAAATGAAATCTCAAATGTGAAGGCAGAGGTTGAAGATTTGAAATCTTTGGTTCAAGAATTGAAAGAAGATGGAATGAGGAGCAATGAAGAAATCTGAAAAGGCAAAATGATGCACAAAATATGTTTTGTGTGTATTTGCTTCATGGTCATTGTTATTGTTTATCTTTTGGTTCATGGTAAGACAAAAGAGGAGAAATTGGTTCGAGGTTACTAGGTAGCTTAGTGTTCAAGATGTGTATGAGATGTGAACCAATATGTAATGTGTACTCAAATGTTCTATTGATGCAACCTTTGCCTTCTTCTTGTTTATGAAACCAATTAGTAATTTGAGTATCTACAAAAACCAATTACCTGATGTTTATCAGAAATAACTGCAATGCCTTTTCCTTCATCTAGTCTCAAATCCTGAGTCAGAAGTCTCATAAACCAGTTCCAGTTTGTATCATTTTCTACTTCAACTACAGCCCATGCAATAGGCACTATCCGATTATCTCCATCTCTTCCTATTGCTGCTAGAAGGTGTCCCTTTATATCCCACTTAAGGAAAGCACCATCTACTTCTATTATAGGTCTACAAGACTGTTTCCAGGCAACCTTTTGCGGTTTAAAGCAAACATACAACCGAAAAAATCTTTGTTTACTTCCAATGAAAGGGCCTGGAATCGTTTCAATCTCCATGGTAGAGCCTGGATTTTTCTTGAAGATCTCAGCTTGATAATCCCACACTTTCCCAAATTGTGTTTCATGGCTCTGTTTCAGTTCTTTCAACACTTTTTTCTTTGTCTTTCCACATTGCTCATCACTGACAGTGAGCTTGTATTCTCTCTTTATCTCTGAAGCCATCTCCTGTTTAGTCATTTTCTTATTCAATCTTAACCTTTTCGCAAACAGAATTGCAATTGTTGATGTCTTCAACATATTTGAGTAGCCAGATCGAACACAAATATGTTCAGTAACAAACGTTTTTATCTGCAACTGCCTCTTCCTCTTCTCATATGAACAATATACGCGCCAAGGACATTTACTCTCAGCATCAGAGCAAACAGCAATAACTTTCCTAGCTGAAGATTTCCCTAGTTTAATGTCATACCTAGTTTTCAGAGAATACCTGAACAAAGCTAACTTACAATCGTTTGCAGAAGCAAAGGTTTTCCCCAACACTAGCAGTTCATCAGTGTCTGTGTTTTGTTGTATACGCTCATCTTCTTCTTCTTCTTCTTCAGTACACAAAGGATCTGGAATCCTTTCTTCATTCCAGACATCATCATCACCACTCCCTGCATCTATAATATCTTCAACATTATCCTCATCATTCATGTTACCCTCTTCTTCCTCTTCTTCCTCCTCCTCCTCATCTTTTTCTTCTTCTTCTTTATCAGAATCATCGTCGACTTCAGCATCAACAATGGTGTCAGCATCATCGTCACCAACCACTTCGCAGTCATCTTCACTAATGGCCACTTGTTCATCGTTTTCGCTCACTTCCTCGTCATCAGAAACTTGAGAATTCTCGATAATTGGAGCATCTGGAACAACATTGTCACTAGAAATTCGAGCACTATTGGTAGTTACAGCTTCTCCAACTTCCGAATTGCTAGTTACAGCTTCTCCATCACGAACTCGAGCATTATTGGTCGTCGGGGCTTCTTCGTCGCCAGAGCAACGATTATCATCACCGACCTCGTCGATTTGATTTCGTCGACGGAAGATAAGCTTTTTCCGTCTGAGTTGAACCATTTTCGTGAGTAGAGGTGAAGAAATTGATTTGGGGATTTTTGGGTTTGGAGAACCCTAAATTCGATTTGGGGATTTTGTTTTCAAAGAACAAATCAACACGGGGTCGTTTAGTGTTAAACGGGAAACCGTAACAGAGATTAAACTCTGTCTAATTGTTCCGTTAGGCTACTTAACGACGAAGCTAATTTTGTTTAGTCAACCTAAGTTTAGGATTAAAATCAAAAAGTCAACAAAAGATCAATATTAAATTGGTTTAGTAATGAGTTGGGGTTATTTTGGCTCCCGCCAAAAAGGTTAGGGTTTTTTAGTCGTTTTCCCAATTTTTATCAATGTATAATTTCATTAACTAACCTATCTGACTATCTGTCGTTGTCAAACATGGAAACCCCACTTCCCCAACTAATCCCAAATCCTTCTCCTTCAGCCACCGTCTCTGCTGTGATTCCCGCGGCAGTCAAGCCCGGAACCACCGGAATTTTACCACAATCGATCGATGGATCTCCACGCGCCGTCGCTAATGATACCGGAGGGAACACGGAGCAACTACCGACCGTTCCCGGCGCTAAGCTTCGCCTTATGTGTAGTTTCGGCGGCCACATCATGCCTCGTCCACACGACAAGTCGCTGACGTACTCCGGCGGCGAGACGCGTCTGGTGGTGGTTGATCGACGTGCGTCACTGTCCTCGCTCCGATCTCGCCTCTCTAGTATGCTCCTCAACGGCCGGTCCTTCACACTCAAGTACCAGCTCCCTAGCGAAGATCTCGATTCACTCGTCACAATCACTACCGACGAAGATCTGGAGAATATGATCGAGGAATACGATCGCGCGACGGCGACTGCGACTGCGACGCAACGGATCCGGTTGTTCCTTTTCGCTAACAAGCTCGAAACCGCCGCTACAATGGGATCTCTCCTCGACGGCGCGAAATCGGACACGTGGTTCGTCGATGCTCTGAATCAATCCGGTTTGCTTCCTCGTGGTTTATCAGATTCCGCCGCCGTGAATAACACTTTGGTGAATCTCGACGAAGCTAGCGGCGGAGAATCCGAGATCCAAACCCTAGAAACTAATGTTGGTGGCGAGAACAACAAGCGAGGGGATTTGATTGCTAATGGTGTGATTTCGCATCAGGAGATGCATATGAGCTCGATGCCTGATTCGCCGATGATGGAAGCAGCTGGTTCTTCGATCGGATCTTCTTCTTCTTCTCCGTCTACGGCTAATTTGCCACCGATCCGCGTTAGAGTCAACGATGAACAGAGAATCGATGAACAGAGAATCGATGAACAGTTTGCACAGATGAGCTTCTCAAACGTGAATACTCAGAGGCAATTTGAAGATGGAATTAGCTTGATGGCAAATCGGCCAATGATGATTCCGTCGGGTA